>WWET01001901.1:94727-111246 GCA_011038615.1 Limnodynastes dumerilii | reverse complement strand
CACTCTCTCCCCCCCCCCCCCCCACCCTCCCGACATGCATTATTATTACTGCAGCAGTAACAGGAAATACACAACTTATGAAAACTACAGAGTGTTAACAACTAGAAGGAATGAATAGTCTTTTGAACCCAGCCCTCAGGCTGAATTCAAGGCATTAATGTATGGTCCATTTTACATATTGTAGCAAATTTGATATTAAAGGTCAGGGATCTTATTTTAGAGAGAAAGGTATATATTCAGATGTACCCTTCTGATTTCCCAAATTCTCACTCACCATCCTATTAGCCAGTTAGATAAAATATTGTAATGCCAATGCCAATAAGTACTTTGGTCAATATTAAAATAACCCTATCCCTAACAGAGCCTTTAGAGGTTCATAGATGCCTGGGGAAACCTAAATTAAGAGGTTCCATACCATTCTTTCTTTAAAATGTATTTTAAACTGATTTTAAAGTTTATCTTTAACATTTACAAATAAAATACTGGACATATATACTGCTGTACCTACTGGGTTACTGGAGATTTCAAATGAGTGTTATTTTAGATTTTCTTGGAAAATTCCTACTTTTATTGGGACTAAGGGGCTGATTTAGAGATGCACTTCCACCTTTTTTTTTAGGTGCAAGTATACAGCTCAGCTAAACCATTTTTCAAAGTAAGGGGTTTCAATTAATTAAAAAAAATTTGCATGTAGGGAAAATACATCATATTTACACATAGAACTAAAATACTGCATAGTTTTATGTTTATAAAGAACTAAAATACTGCATAGCTTTATGTTTATTCTATAAAATAGAGTTGAGCTAAGAAACTTCACCTCCTAATTTTAATTTACAATTTAAATCTGCCTCCCCTTGCAATTCAACATGGTATTGCTCAGGTCTACACTTGCACCTAAAAAAAGGTGGAAGTGCAACTCTGAATTAGCCCCTCAGAGGTACAATGCCATAAATATCTGTCAGTATGGTACCCCTGCTGACATAACATGTTAAAACCCTGATAGCAATTATACAACCAACTTTAATATTAATTTAAGAATAGAAAACAATAATTATTTTTCACCAAATTAATTTTTCTATTAGTTTAATTGTGAGAAATAAGACTAAGATTATGTAAATGTTTATCCAATATAAATCTAAGGGGGAAATATTAACTGATAGGGAGTTAGTTGATTTACCAAGCATTTACAGACACACACACACACACACACACACACACACACAATATGGATGAAGATAACGGTCTATGCAGACAAATGTTTCCGCTTATCTGCTTTATATCTCATATTAAGAGGAAGGTTTTGTGCTGACACAATATTCACATGATGGTTAATGTTTAAGATCAAAATGCCAGTTATGTAAATACATTAAAACAACACAACTCAACTTTATGAGGCAGGGGTGTAACACAAACTTAATGAGCCTAGTTGCAATGTCTCAAAGGGGTCTCTCCTTCCAAAATAAATTACTTGTCTATGATCTTACCTAAAACCTCACCAAAAGGCTGTTTATAAATATATTAAATGTCACATTGCAATAATTAACCTTCAGGCAATTTTGTGAATATTCACATTGTATTCTTGAATTCATATGACCGTATTTAACTCTAGAAGTAGCACTGAAATAACATATTTCTGTGTAGCAATTGCACATGTTTCAATCGGATTGTAACTGATTTTCCAAACTGATAATAACACATTAAAAACATAAAGCCCTAAAAGAAATAACACCAATGACAGAAGGGGCAGGGTTAAGGGACCGTAGTCAGACCTCTGGCCGCATTGCATATGCGGCCGGAGTTTGCCGATATGAATTACTGCGCATGCGCAGTAATTTTGTTACGACATCTATATTACTTTTTGCAACGTAGATTGCATATACGCGGTCTTTAAGAGGTCTGAATACGGCCCAAGGTAACTCCCTCTTCATTAATACCATGCAGACTTCTGTATTTATGGAAATTTCTGTGCACTTGGGTCACAAAACTACATCCATCCAAGCAAGAGTGTGTGGTTGTATGCCCAGATATTACAGCCCTATGGATCTATCTGAATCTTTTGCTTGCCGGTCCAGTCTCATGAAAATTGTCACTCTGGATCCAGGCCAAAAGAAAACTATTTTTGAAACTGTAAATAATTGCACTTTTCTAAACTATTTTGTTTTTCTGTCGCTTACTTGCTGACCAAATTTATTTTACCTAGAGATGAGCAGCAACCACTGTATTTTGGTTTTGGTTCAAAATTTTCATCGTGTTTTGGTTTTATAAAAAAAAAAATAAAAAAAAAAATAAAAAAATAATGTTTTGGCCTTGGTATTAGAGCTGAATTTTTTTAATTGCTAAAAACAGCTGTCTTGTTGAGGAGGAGCAATCGATCACCCCCACAGTGGCGAGAGGTAATTATTTATCTAACCCTAACCTTTATGCTAATCCTCACTCTAACCCTCCGCTTCCATTACCCTAACACTCCCTTCCCCGCAGCCTGTCCTAACCCTCTCTTCCCCACACCTGACCCTAAGATTTTCTTCCTCACAGCCTGACCCTAAGACTGCCTTTCCTGAAGCAATAAAAAAAATAGACATTATTTTAGGTCTGTGCACTACAAGTCCCAGCAAACACAGACTGCCATTAATAGCTTGGGCATGTTGGTGCTTCTAGTACTAAGACAATAGCATTCCCTGACACCCAGGAACTATAGTCGTATGTGCATACACACTATCCGCATTTGTAGAACATTCTACTGTACTTGGTGAACGTGATTTATAGGAAGGACCAAATAATCAGATGCGATCTGTTTTAACAACAAAAATTATGCTCATGAGAGGATATCCAATCTTGCATTTTCAGATCAAAAGATCATGAATAGTATGATAGACATGATAACTGGAGAGGTGTGTACCCCAGCATGAGAGAGGACCTTGCCACTTTTACTAGGTTTTAAGTTCTTTTACATTCAAAATACTCATATTCAATAACCGTTAATTTATTTATGCAGTTGATTAGTATAAAGGGAGAAAAACTACACCAAGTAGCATTTCCAGAAACAAAACCTTTCAGACACAAATATTTAACCTTCAACAATAGTCCTGGAAATAATGGAAATTAGCAAATAAAGCTTAATCTGTTTTAAGATGCTGTCTAAAATGACTGATACGAAAAAAAAATACTGTTTATTAATAAATCTCCCTTAATTTTGATAGTCAGAAATGTCTATTAATAGTAATGGCCTGTGTGAATCTGTGTGGTTATTATATTTATATAGCAAAAAGAGTTCAGTTTAACTTTTTTATTCATTTCTGAAAGTGGTGTACAGGTATAAGAAAAACAGGAAGCTCTATTTCAGTACTTATTCCTCTACTAATAAGAGAAACAAGAATTTGTGATGTCTGTATTTCTTAAGGGTTCTTTTTTCCATGATCATTGTCAAGCAATACGGTAGAATTTCCTGCCATTGTTTATGTCAGTGATCTGTTAATGTCCAATTTACTACTTAAACGTTTGCTAGACTTGGATCACTGGTACTACTATGTTACTTACAGTATGCTCACTGAGGGCCGTATTCAGAGAACTGTTTTTGCAAGAAGTTACGTGCGTATTTCTCGGATCGGATGAACTGCGAATGCGTAGTAACTAAATTTACGCTATCTACGTTGATTTTACGCATGGAAGTCCATTAGGCACGGACTTGTGAATCTTAATTGGGAACATATGTACGTGGGGCGTGGTTGTAAACCGTCCGGAGAAAGATACGTGAAAGTGGATGGGGGCGGGAGGCATTTAAATGACCATTTGAGGGTGTGGTTAGTTAGATACTAAATGATACGGAATTATTATACGCATGGAAATGACCACTTAAAGATACGGGTGGTCGAGGCACTCGTAAGTCACCGTCAACCTGTCTGTGCAAGGGGAGTGTCATGGGTGTTGCCTTGCTACGTCCGTGCGTATAATTGTGAACCTTTTGCTGACGGATCTCTGAATACGGCCCTGTAACTGGAAACATAGACTTGGAGTTCCACTTCTAGATTTTTCAGACCACCTGCTTATTAAACAAAATTCATAAAAAAAAAAAAAAATACATTTATTTATTATTCAGATCTGAAGCTATAAGTATTCTTACTTTAAGACCGTGTATACACAATCTACGTTGCAACAAGCAACGTAGATGACGTTATAAAATGACTGTGCATGCGCAGTAGCATGCATCGGAAAACTCTGGGCGCATATGCAATGCGCCCGGAGCTCTGAATACGGCCCTAAATGCTTTAACCCTTGTCACATGTTCATACTTGAGAAACATTGTCATTGACTATGACACAGATTACCTAGAGGAACACAGTACTGTTTGATTATAAAACCCAATATATTGTATTTTATTGTATTGCGTTTTTCTGAGGTTTTTTTTATCACACATATGCTTAAACTAATGTTTTGCTTCTTTGTTGCATTGCAGGGCTATTATAGTCAAACTTCAATGAAAAGGTCATACATCTAAAGCAGCATGAATTTATACGCCTTGCCTAATGACACAGCACCAGACAGCGAGACATTAAAAATGCTCGAGGACAAGCGCATCTGGACTGCTTTACCTATCGTGTATTCATTGGTGGTTTTAATCAGCCTTCCAGGAAATTTTGCTTCGCTTTGGATTTTAATATTTCACACCAGACCTATAACATCTTCCGTAATCCTCATGATCAATTTGAGCATCACAGACCTAGCCCTTGCTATGTTTCTTCCCTTTCAAATTATATATCACATAAAGCAGAACCACTGGGTATTTGGGGAAGGCCTGTGCAATGTGGTAACAGTCATGTTTTATGCTAACATGTATTGTACAATATTAACAATTATGTTGATCAGTGTTGAACGTTACATAGGTATTGTCCACCCCTTGAAGGCAAGTATGTGGAGAAGGAAAAGATACGCAGCTGGAGCAATCGTTGTAATCTGGATACTGTTACTATTTTCATTCTATCCTATGGAATCAACAGACCTGACTTATGAAGTGAAGCATCTAAACATCACAACATGTTTTGATGTTCTGAAATGGAACATGTTACCAAATTTGTTAGCCTGGGCAAGCTTCATCATTGGACTCTTTGTTTTCTTATTTTTAATTCCATTCATTGTAACTGTGGTTTGCTATATTAAAATTATACGCACATTAATTCGGACATCCAATAATCACAGAACGAGGCAAGAAAGGAGATCAGTCAAACTTGCTATGTTTGTCCTTGTTGTGTTTATCACCTGTTTTGCACCCAACAACTTTATCCTTCTCGTGCATACAATTTGCCGTCTCTTCTTTGATAAGAGTTACTATCATGCTTACAAACTGTCACTTACATTGAGCTGTTTAAGCAGCTGCGTGGACCCTTTCCTATACTACTTTGCCTGTAAAGACTTTCGTAAGAAAGCGTTAGACCTGTGGTACCAGCGAATAAGAAAGGACCACTTTGAAATAAGGCGTGGAAGCTTGTTCTCAGCAACGTTTTCCAGTGGACATGGAGAGGGCTTGGAAAATGGAAACAACCATCAATATACCAGTGTCAACCAGGAAAGTGATGTGTTTATTCCTTCTTCTATGTAGCAAATACATTTTCATTCATTGAAACGTGGGAGATTAGTCACTCAGCATTTAAAACAAAGCATTGGAGACATAAAAAAGACTGTAAACTGCTATTCAGTTGTGTATTTTTAACACTGACTATTATTTTTTTAAATAATAATATTACTAAATTCATATTTTAAAAATGTATTCCTATGTACAACTCTGGACACCTGCTTTCAGAAAAGGAAACTTTGATTTTTTTCTTATTCCCCCCCCCCCCTCATTTCCAGTAAGAAAAATAACAGATTTTAGTTTGATATTCCAAGCACTGGTTTTTATACAAAGTATAAACATGACACATGTTTGTGACTTTTTTTTAATTTATATAATTGGAAAATGGACTCTATATGTATATAGATTGCTGTATGTATTTGTACATTTTTTAACCAATGTTTATATATTTGGCAAATGTAAATAATGTCTCTTTAAGCAGCAAGGACCTGATCCTCATGTACGAGCCTAAGCTGACATCTTTACACTGGGTACGGAAGTCAGCTGAAAATTGCTATCGCACATACGGTGTAGCAATGTTCCTGCTTTGCAATGCACCCGCCAAATTCTGCGTTCTGTGCGAAAATTGACTTCCTCAACAAGGGGGTCACTGCTGTCCACTATGCGTAATACATATGCATGGTGGGTGGTGTTTTGTATTTAAATCATACAGTAAGGTCTGGGTTTAGATTTAGATGCACATGGAATAGTTAAGGTTGCCCCCTGCAGACGGATTCACCCTCTAACATGACCCATTCCATTAGGTCATTTAATCCACTCCTGAACTTCCAACTGTCACTCACCTGTTTTAAATAAATTAACTGATATTTGAAAAACTATTTGTCTCTGCAACAAAGGTGGTTACCATAGTAACTGACAGCTGGACACTGAGGTGCAGAGTATTTTGTACCTAATGGAATGGGTCATGTTGGAGGTCATGTGTGCATGCGGTATTGTGAATCACAAATTGCATACAATGACCATTTCATAGGCTACTGTACGAAGTTTACCAGTAAATCAGGATCAGGTCCCAAGTTCTTATAATATTGATAATAATATTTGACTTCCATTTGACTAGTAGAATGCACCTGATGTTTTTGGACCTTTTTGAATGTCCCAAGGTTTATACATATACTCTTCAATAAACTTTAACATCCATAACATTTTCTGTAGGGTTTTTATTATACTACTAATTAGTTAATTAGTATTGTTGTGTACTGCTAATCACAGCAGCACAAACTCTTTTACCTCTGGCTGCTTGAGCAGTCAGTATTAAGGGCTCTATTTACAAATATCGTTTTCATATGATAAAGCCCGTTTTTGTGTGAAAACGGGCTTTATCATATAAAACCAGAGTCAGTTATTTACAATGCTATCATCGCCATGGAAACCATGGCGACGATCGCATTAGACACTCTGGATCGCCGGCCCGCTGAAATGAATGCGGGCCGGTATTTACTAAGTGTCAGCACAAATATTAACAATCTGCGCGGACACATTAAATAACGCCATCTGAAGATGGCGTTAGGGTAAGTATTCCAGCGGTCTCCCAATATACCCCCCTTTTTCTGTTATTAGTGGGAGGAAGAGGGGGGGTACATATTGGGAGACCGTTGGAATACAGTTAAGTAAAAAAAATTCAAATCTATGTAAAAAAAAATAACAAAAAAAATATATTAACTAATTTTAATTAATTTTTATCAAATAAACATATTTAATTAAAAAAAACACAAAAAAACTGAGAACAAAGCTTTAAAACTTACCTGATCGGATGCGCGTCTGTCTCTGCTCCCAGCGCATGCGCAGTGATCTTGCCTTTTGGAACTTGAAATTTTACCAAGTCCCAAAAGGTAACTACTGCACATGCGCCGGGACTCCACAGCCGAATGATGTCAACGAAAGGCTCGCTGACCATCGTGGGACCACGCAGGAAGGGTAAGTATTAGTAAATACTTGCTCCGATCCTGTTAGGCGCAGCGAGCCTGGTTACTATCATTAGCGCTCATTGCGCTAATGATAGTAAATAGAGCCCATAGCTCTCACTGCTAGCTGGCTTTTTGTCCCCCTGATTGTTGTCAAGCAACTGGAATGCACTAGCATAGTAATGCCTGCAGAAGCCACTCCAGGTGCTAACCTGATTAATAGCTCTCAGCTGTTGCCTAACTGCCAGGATTCAGACTAACTAGAGCTGGGAGGGTCTTCAGTGTTTAAATACCCAGAAAGGAGAACTCTCCCTTGCTGGTGATATTGTATACTCTAGACCAGGGGTCCTCAAACTACGGCCCGCGGGCCACATGCGGCCCGCTGAGGACATTTATATGGCCCGCCGGGGCTTCTCTTAGAAGCCTGCACCCCCCCGCACTGCAGAGCTGGTTGTGGCCGGGGATGCCGCTGTGCTCACTGCAGCTAATGGTAAATAGGCATATACACATATAGGTATAAATAAATATAAATAATATTAAACTATTATATAAAATAAGAATAATATCATATGAAGACTCCTTTACCCTACCTGAAGTCCAAAAAAACAGCATAGCAAATTGCAAAGAAACAATAACAGCAAGTTATTCATCCAAGAAAGCTCTGGCAACAAGTGTTCTTCATAAAATATAAAGCAAAAAATGCCAGCTACAATCAAAAGAGCCACACTCCTGGTGTTAAAACTTGCTTTAAATACCTTAATGTATTCTCCATTATACCTAAAAAAAAAACAAAAAAAAACAGCATATAGATTTTGACCGTTTTGTAATTTTCAGAATCTATTTCCATAAAATGTATCATTTTTCGTCCTAGCAGTCACAGTCACTTCACACATACATAGGATTAAATATGTACACATATACTTAGGCAAGTGCTTTTGCAAAAATTGTCTCTATACTGTGATTGTTGTAAATCTTCGGCCTGAAAATGGTTGTTTAAAATAGAGACAGCCAAAAGCTAATTTTCGTTTGTCTTTATTTTGAAAAACAGCAATTTTTTTAAATGGGTAAGTATGCAGATCGGCATTCATTATTCATTTTTGGAACCTGCCGCCCATCACAGGCCCACTGGAGGGGTGAGTGACATATCTGTTGACTTTTAGGGTTAGGGTTAGGCTTTGTGGAAGGGATGGTTAGGGTTAGGGTCATGGAAGGGGAGGGTTAGGTTTAGGATCAGCCAGCAGGAAAGGGAGTCTTAGGGTCAGGCTGCGGGAGGGGAATCTTAGGGTTAGGATGCGGGGAAGGGAGTCTTAGGGTCAGGCCACGGGAAAGGGAGGGTTTGGGTCAGGCTGTGGAGAAGAGAGGGTTTAGGTTAGGGTCATGGAATGGGATGGTTAGGGTATGGATTAGGGAAATGGTTGCGGTTTTATTTATACTTATCATTTGGAGCTTCAGCTTCGGTGCCCCAGGGATCAATTGCTTTGCCTCTTCAAACCTTTTATACCTTTCAAAATAGGGCCGTTCTCAGTGGAGACCGAACTATTCTAGAATGAGTTATTATTACCTGGTGTGCAGATGAGTTACTTCTTCAGAAAAGTCACATATACCTATTAGAATTTGGCAACTCTGTGCAAGGATAAAATAAATTGCCAGATTATAGATAAGTTCACAGCCTGTGTATTTTCCAGCAGAAAGCAAGTACAAAAGGGCAACACATAGAAGGATGAGGAGACAGGTGGTTGTAGCAGCTCTGTTTCCTCTGGGTTGAGGTATACTAGAGATGTTTTGAGAATTAGCTTGTAGTATTGGCACCATATCTAAAAAAAAGAAGCAAAATAAATATATAAATAATAAAAACAACAATAAATCTAAACAAAACAACAACAACATGGAAATAAATTATTCTTTGGGATACTATACAAATCAGACCCGACAACAGAAATCTTGGGGCCCGGTACACATGTTTTTGGGGGCCCCCATTCTTCCTTAATAGTGTCTGCAGCATGGCTTGGTCCCCCTTGTCTCTAGGCCTGGTTGCTGGAGATAAGGGCAGAGCATACAAACTACCTTCCATGTGTGGGAATCAAGTTCATGACCTCTGCACTCTGAGGCATATGTGCAAACCACTTGAGCCACAAAGCTGCTCATAAAAACATTTTTTTTCTTCCCTTTGGAAAAAATTGTCAAACAGGGTTAAATACATGATGAATATTCATTTGGGGGAAGAATCTTTTCGTAGGGGTCTTGAAGCAGCATCTGCCTTCACTATTCTGACTCACAGACTATATTAATTCTCATCATTTCCATTATTGTGATAAAATGACTGGCTTTTAAATGAGGATGCTAATGATGTCTATTCCTCAAACTCCAGATGTGACACTTGTATGAACTGGTAATGAGGATGGGTTTGTGTTACCACGTCAGTCTGGGATCATTTCTCGGGATATCAAGGCCCAAATCACATAAAAATCTAAATAAAACCCTCGGCTCCTTCTTCCATCTGTATCTTACAAAACACCCCTCACAGGGGCAGAAGGGGAAAGACTTGTGGCCCTTAGCAAGGAGGCGAGTCCCAAGTCTGGATGGGGGGTGACTAGCTGGGTGGGACTGGGGGCGGAGCTGGATGGGACCCCACACACACCTTTTTCAGATCCACATAGACCCGTCAAATTCTGTACCAGCCCCACCCTCCCATAGTTGTAATAGGGTAAATCGAGACCTACGGGCTAGTTACGTTAGAACGCTCGTACGTGTGTTGTGTTTTACCCTGCCCAAACCCTACCTTAACTTTTCAAAGCGTAATTACTGACGTACGTAAAGGCTTCACGTACATAAGAACTAAAAAGGGTGTATAATGGTAGATATGTGGCGCTGAGTAATTCCACAGCGGTGGGGGAGTGTCAGGTAAATAAATAACTATATACAAAAAAACTAAAACAACTTCATGTGTCTCAGAATTAAAAGTCTCTAAGAAAGCCTCAGTAATAAAGTGGTAATAGTGCTCCAAAGGTCAATTCCATTCCATATGCACATAGGATAGAAAAGAAAAAAGCCTTTATTAACATATATCCGACTTATACATATAAAAACAAAGATCAAAACGTCATACCAGGGGAGTGATGGAAAGATAGAGAAGACACGGATGCCACGATGTTAAGACCCGGGTATTAGGCGCTCGAATGCCGTCTCTCTGCACCGTCCCCGGTCCTGGGACTACGCGTTTCGGGCTGCACTCAGCCCTTTTTCAAAGTCACCCCAGATAAAGGGCTGAGTGTAGTCCCAGGACCGGCCAGCTGATCGTGACGTCATCACTGGGGACGCTGCAGAGAGACGGCATTCGAGCGCCTAATACCCGGGTCTTAACATTGTGGCGTCGGTGTCTTCTCTATCTTTCCATCACTCCCCTGGTATGACGTTTTGATCTTTGTTTTATAAGTCGGATATATGTTAATAAAGGCTTTTTTCTTTTCTATCCTATGTGCATATGGAATGGAATTGACCTTTGGAGCACAATTACCACTTTATTACTGAGGCTTTCTTAGAGACTTTTAATTCTGAGACACATGAAGTTGTTTTAGATAGCACATAAGGTTTCCTTAGGTTTTTGGAATATAGTTATTTATTTACCTGACACTCCCCCACTGCCGTGGAATTACTCAGCGTCGCATATCTACCATTATACACCCATTCTAGTTTTCACAAGATTTTTTAGGTATATTTGAGACACCTCTTAGTGTTAGATTGCGGCTATAGCAGAGTAAGTGTTGCGCTTGAGTCCCCAATTTTTTCTTTCTTTTCCCCATCCTTGTCTGGTACTGGTTCTTGTCTGTGTTAGTCTCTGTGGTGGTCTGTTCCAGCCCTGTCTCCTTGTATTGTCTATTTGAGTTATGTCCAGTCCTGCCAGGATATCTGACTCCCAAATGCTCCTCACTACTCTGGGATCCACCACTGGGGGCCACAACCTGCTGGATACCAGCCGCACCAGTCTACCCCCCCATCAGGGGCTTTAGTGAAGATCAGGCCCCAGTTAGACTAATAACAATTATACACCATAACAATTATACACTGACAAGTGGAAAGTCAGAATATAAACTCTGTCTAACATTCTGTGATAATTGCTGGCAGTCTGTGAGTCTTATATCATTCAAAAGCTACAACAAATCCTGTAAATAATGTATCTGATATAGAGTTTAGCTTTAAAACCAATGTTGTGCTTAAAGTGGAAATCCCACCCACACACTTGATGCGTCCTACTGCACAGACATAGATGAGAACAGCAGTAAAGTAGAACGTGTGCCTATACGTCTGACCAATTTACCTCAAGTCACACTTCACACTGTGCATTCAGAAGATGTTACAGCAGAGGAGACGTGGGTTGAGGTTTGCATAGAGACAAACAAATCTTAGGCTCTCCGTATAAATATCACATCAGAACTGAACCTTCTGCCATACAATATTGGTTTTCAGGGCCGGTGCTAGGGTGTTCAGTGCCCTTCCCTACGAACTTAAAATTTGCACCTTTGTTTAACAATTTAACTCCATCATAGATTATAGTAAGGGTCATAAAATACAATCTTGTAACCACAATTAAAGAAAGTAAATTATAGTCACCACTATGCAATACAGACAGTGGGGTAGATTCAGAACTCCGTCCGTCTTCCATAGAAGGCCGCATATACACAATCTACGTATCGAAATGATACACAGATTACGTACAATAGCTACTACGCATGCACAGTAGCTATTGTTCAGTGAATTAAATCCATCTATGGAAGACGGACGGAGTTCTGGATCCAGCCCACTGTTCTAATCTTTGCTATACAGTTCCTACTTCATCTTAAAAACCATCACACAGTATAGATTATATATCCTATTATTCATGTCTCTCAAGCCTCCTAGTATTGCCAATTCATGTCTCCCTGGCCAGCTATGCTCTCTGGTATGAGAGTCTAATTGCCGAAAATGGGATTTCCGAAAATGTATTTTCAAAAATTTTAGTGAATGGGTGAGTATGCTGTTCGGCATACTTTACCCATTCACTTTCGCAATTAATGTTATCCTCCCGCTATCAGCGATATCCCTCAGCCGCACCTCTGTCGCAGCTATCGTGTGGGTTAGGGTCAGGCTGCAGGGAAGGGAAGGTTAGAGTCAGGCTGCAGGAGAGGGAGGGTTAGGGTTAGGCTGCCAGGAAAGAAGGGTTAGGGTAGTGTAAGGGAGGGTTAGAATTAGGGAAGGGACTATTTTTACTCACCATTTAGCTGAACGGAGCTTTCGGAGCTCCGTGGATCAATTACTATGCCTCTTCAAAGCCTGGCTGGGAGAAATCAGATTTTTCGAAAATCAGACTTTCTAAGCGGGGACCCACACCCCCTACCTGGCTCCCAGTATCCCTATAATGTTTCTCCAGCCCCCCAGTATTCCCAAATCATGTCACTTCAGCACCCCATCATGTGTCATCAGCCCTCAGCATTTCCAATCATGTCTCTCCAGACCCCCACCATGTGTCTCCAGCCCAGCAGTTCACCATCATGTCTCTTCAGCTCCCAGTATCCCAATCATGTGTCTCCAGCTCCCCAATATTCCCAAATCATGTTTTTCCAGCCCCCTATTATTCTCAAATATGTCTCTTCAGCCCCCCATCATGTGTATCCAGCTTCACCAGTTCACCAATTATGTTTTTCCAGCCCTCCATTATTGCACAGCATGTCTCTCCAGCTTCCCAGGTCCCTATCATGTCTCTCCAGCCCCCAGTTCTCCATCATGTCTCACCAGCCCCCCAGTATTACCCATTTGTGTCACTCCCGCTTTTAGTATTTCCCCATTAATTTCAATTACCTTAGATGTCTTCCCTTTCTCCATGGCACGCAGTCCTGCTCCTTCTCCTTCCTAGTGATGCTGGTGTCAAAAGGAAGAGGTGTCCTTTGCGTGCAGGAAGTTCCTGCTATCAGCTGGCAGGCGTAAAACAGAGCACCTGATAGCAAACCCCGGCAGCTGAAAGGGGGTTTGGTATCAGCTGCACTGTGTAACTGCAGTGGTGACTGATAGCAGGGACCTCCTGTCAGCTGTGTGCTGCAGCAGGGAGCGGGGGGATGACCAGCGCCTCTCCAGTCTGGCGATGATCTGCACCGCATCCCCCGCTTACCACATCGTACTGGCCCTGATTGGTTTCATCTGATCCTAACTTATGGATAGAAGCAATTATAAGTGTGAGGGCACAAAGGATAAAGATATGTTACATGTTTGTCTGACACTTTTTTTTTTACAATCTGTGCCTAGAAATACTATGTTTTTCAGATGGAAGCGCATCCAAAATGAGCACTGCGCATGCTCACAATATGAGCATGCACAGAAAGATTGGTGCAAGGCATCCAACAGCACTGCTCCAGTGGAACTGGGAGTTCCACGATAATTAAATGAAAAAGTATATTAATAAATAAACACATAAATAAACAAGCAGACATCACAATAGGGCAATGCTACCAGGGCCAGCATACCCAAGGAAGACAGAGTAAGCTAGCAATTAGTGAACCACAAGCACCAGCATGCCCTCCAGAGTTAAGTAATAATTGATTAAAATATGGGCCGGCCTGTTATAGTAAAAAAAAAAAATCAACAAATAAAAAAATGTAAAACTACCTTAATAAAATCATACTTACTTGCTTGGAATAGAACGTCATCTGCAAAGGATTCCTTTCTGTGCCTGCTCCCATTCTGAGCATGCGCAGGGCTCATTAAGGATGTGCAGCTCTGGATCAGCCCCATTATATTTGCAAATAAAGTAAAGTATATTACCTTATACACAGAATAATATTTGCACTATTACTTAGTGTTGTAATATACATAATAAGGATAACTATAACATTAAGCAATAGAAAAGAAAACTTTATTAGATCAACAGAAATGCTGTGTAGCAGTAAATATAAAACAAAATATATAAAATTCCTGCTAAATTATAAGGGAATGGTTGATTAAAACTAAAAAGCCATAGCGCTAGTAACACAGCTCTTGTATCTGCCACTCCAGCAACCAAGGAGTTAAGAATTGTGAAAGCTGGTCAGCGCTAGGCGTAATAGGCTACAAGAATAGGAACATTTGACCGGATTCAGAGATTCAATATAAGAGAGGAAAGTTACTCCTGGGCTAAACCATGTTGTTTTCAATGCAGTCAAATTTAATCTGTTGCAAACAGTATTTGAGTTGTGAGGTGAAGTTTCCTAGCCCAAGTCAAATAACAGTGTTAAAGTAAAGCTGGTCACTATTTGAGTGCAGTAAGCAATTCAGAGATATATTCCTGCATGCAAAGAATACAATTAACGTGACCCCTCTGAAATCAACATGGTTTTGTCTAGGAGTAACTGTCCTCTATTATTTTCAGTCTCTGAATCAGATCCATGTTGCTTAAAATAATGTATTTTATTTTTATATTACAGCAGAGGTAAAATCACCACAGAATGACAAATGATATTCAATAGTGTGAAAAACAAGGTGAATGGATTTTTGCGCTAAAGTAATTATTAAATAGTCTTGATACCTTCCAAAATTCAGTCTTGATTCATGTATAGTCCTCAAGGTCCACAGGTAAGTTGTTGTGTTTTCTTCCTTTATCCTCTGATGGTAATGGCAATCCTTTTATGATGTATCCTTTTCTTTCGTAGTTCGTCCGAAAACAAAGAAACAGATCATGTGTAGTAAAGTTAACCTTTGTTTGTCCCTCTGGAACCAATCAAATGCCTACTCACATTTCATGTTTCTTTGATTTTATGCTCCAAATCGGTCTATTTTCCAGGTCCTAAGATAGATGGTCTCCGGAATTCTGTGCGTGTATCCCTCCGGATCAGACCTCTCCTCTCGATAAAAGACAAATTGGAAAGAAAGCACACCCTGTGTAGTCTGTCACACGAAACAACACATAACCAACCACAGAGTTATACTCACAATCCTTATGTCTTGTGTTTAATGCCTGTAAATACACTTTCCGTGATGGTAGAATGGATTCAACTGTCGTCTGTCCTTTTTCCGTCCTTTTTCAGGAAAAAATCAAATATTCTCCTCCTTATGCTAAGATTCACAGCAAATAAAGGGGAAACTGGGCAAAAGTATCCAGATATGACCTCCAGGGTCTATATAGATCTCTGGTGGTCCTCTTTAATACCAATAATCTCCTCTCTCCTTACATCAAAAGAATCTCCACATTTTATACTTCTTTTTTTAAAAAAAATGCATACTTTATTAAAACAAAAACAGTTCCAGCATGTAGATAAAAATGTTCCAACAAAACAAATTTTTCATGCCTTCAATTCCTCCCTCATTAAAAAATATGAGATTGCTCTCAGAGCCCAAAAATCCACTAGCTGCTACTGCCCTCAAAGCTTTTAATGAAGACACCTCTCACTTGCAGTCTCCTCATAGTATTGGGGCCCCACGTGAGTCTACTTGCAGGGAGGGAGAGGAAATAGGCTGGGATAGGGTTGGTAGCAATCTACACCTGGGGGTACTCACCGACGCATTTCGGACACATTTGTGTCCTTTTTCAAGGTATAGCTATTCATTTAGACAGGGAATTGAGAGGTTATCTGAGGTTTATACCTCTAGGTGGAAGGTTTGCAGCTGAAGGAGAGCGCAGCCCTCTGAATCTTGTATTTTTTGCATGATATTCAATAGTGTGCACACAAGACATAAGATAATTAAAAAAGACTGCAACCACCATATATAGACCTCGACAAGAGTTCACTTCTAACTGATTAACTCAGCAACCTAAATGAATTGACAATGCCACTTGACTTAGGAATCTACTCCTCTTGCTGATGTACAGAAATAAGTTCCAATAATTATGGCCACAGGGTAAAGTTCAAAACGAAATTGCTGGTTATTGCAGAGAAAAAAACATCAGTATAGTTTTAAGAACAACCCTGGCATCAATTCTGTTATCGCAATTAATGAAATGTGCTATTAAGAGTAGTAAATAGTATTCAAAAGAGCAATAATACAAGTCCTGCTG
>WWET01001901.1:74743-94699 GCA_011038615.1 Limnodynastes dumerilii | reverse complement strand
AAGCCCATTAATTAGCTGTATAGTGACTAGCACTTACTCAGTTGCCAGACTTATAGTTAGAGGAAAAGGAATCCTAGTTAGAACTTTAAAATATCACCTGGTAAGTGAGGGATTACTTCCAACCACAGACAAAGGGCTTTACGTGGGTTTGTAGTTACGCCCCCTGCACTCGCCTCTTTCGGTAGTAAATCTGGACACTTATGTGTCCAGATTCCTACCTTAAGTTTTACCACTAGTCATAATGGGGCTTACCTGCCCCTGAGCCCTCATTTACATGACTATCCCACCTGTATGGCGGGGATATAACCATCGTAAATGAAGGGTCTGCCCCTTCTGTATACTTACTGTCGTACGTAAGTTACGGTACGTCAGTAAATGCGAACACGGAACATCTGGCACATGCATGCGCAAATGTTCTGAGACAGGGGACTTATGCAAATGACTTGCGTAAGTCCCTTGTCGTACTTAGGTCAGGATCTGGCCCAAAGTTGCTAGTAGCTTCAATTATTAACCAGGCACCAAAGTTGTAAAGTAGTAGCGGGCAGCGGTGCTCTGCGAATCCTCCTTCGTCCACTTAAGCTGATACACGGGAAACTTGATTTGAAGGGTTGCCAGAAGATCAGCATATTGACCGTCATTAAACAATAACCTGTGGCACACAGCAATAAACTCCTTAACTTGTTTTACCCAGTGCGGTTAATTGTCTTATGTCTTGTGCACATACTACTGAATATTGTTTTTCATATTGTGGTGTTTTTACTTCTGCTGTGCAGTAAGAATATTATGAATCATTAAGCAACATGTTCCTATTTGCATTAACCTATAAATTTATCTAAGCAACTTCCATTTTGTGTGTATACTGTTTGGAAGCTTGTCTGGGAGCAGCAGCTTACAGGGGATGTTGTTCCACAGCATCTATTTTGGAGGGTTTAAGGGGTGTCTCCTAAAGTAAGTTAGCTCTCAATTTAAAAACATATATATGACCCAACATTGGGACTCTCATTGTTAGAGTTAGGACCACCATATACAGAAAGGTCTTGATGTTGGCTGGTGGCTTATCATATATTTGGAAATATGTGTTATGGATACTTTTGCATTTTATTTTACAGATAGAATGGTATAGTCCAGGGTTTGACTCTTTAAGGGCTGGTGTGCGGCTCCTGGACAGAATCTGTAAACCAGAGATCTCGTTCTATATGCAATGCTATTTAATAGCATTGCACATAGGAAGAGATCTCTGATTTACTGCGGCTATACAGGAGCCGCTGCATCTGCAGTTTAGGGATCTCTAGGATCTCCGCACTGTCTGGGCTGTCATTCAGTCCATGGAAAGAAAAAAGAACAGGCAGCCCATGGGCAGCCTCAAGGGGGCCTCAGTCACTCTGCAGTGAGGAAAACGCAGGCACTGTCTGGCTGGACACTGAAATGGCTGCACTGGGTAAGTATGTGTGTGTGTGTCCATATTTGTGTGTGTGTACACCGTTGTGTGTGTGTCTTCACAGTTGTTTGTGTCTCCACAGTTGTTTGTGTGTCTCCACAGTTGTGTGTGCGTGTGTGTGTATGTCTTGACAGGTGGGTGTCACAATAGTTATGTGTGTGTGTGTGTGTGTGTGTGTGTAACCACAGTTATTTGTATATTGATGTGACAAAAGTTATGTGTATTTGTGTGTGTGACAATAGTTATGTGTGTGTTACAATAGTTATGTGTTTTGTGTGCGTGACAATAGCTATGTATATTTGTGTGTGTGACAATAATTATATGATCTTGTGTGGGTGTGACAAAAATTATGTGTTACCAGCTTGGAACGGATCTTCTTCTGTCATGGATCCAGCCTTCCAAGCCTTCCGCGCCGCAAATGATAATTTTGCTGGCACAGGGGTATATTTATAACCTATTTATTCCCACATCATTGGAGGTTATAAATATACCCCAGAGGCAGCATAACTGTCAGTTCCAGTGGGGATGTCCTGGCACTAGGATTGTTTGCTGTGCTCGCGCCAGGGCTTTTTTATTTTGCCAAGCCTCTGCCACTGGAGTAAAAGCCTGGAAGACTGAATGCATAACAGAAGAAGATTCTTCCAAGCTTACATGTCCAGATTCCCACCTTAAACCTTATGACTAGTAGCCTTACAACCTTACGGCCACAGAAGTAGTTGTAACGCAGATGTTCCTAGACAGTGAATTTACGCAAATGGCTTGTGTAAATTCACTGTTGTGTCTAGCTCTGGATCTACCCCATTGTCTCTAAGAAACTTCCCTTGCTGTGCTAGAGAATATAATAGACAACACAAGTGGGAGCACATGTATGTAATGGAGTTTCAAGCAAAACCGGTTTTTTTAGTGCACCCTTATTTTCTGTGACACCTCATGTAGACCTCTGAAATTACTTTCAGGATGAATAAGCTAAAACAAAACTCTGACCCCATCTCTCCCTCAAATCATCATTCTATTTCCCAAATTCCATGCCCCTCAAGTATTTGTATATTCTATAGGAATTATTTTTTTATTATTATTTTTTTTATTATTATTTATTTTAGTAGATAAGTTTAACTATGAATCCCCATTTATTTATGCATATTATTATCTATAGTAATTATATTTACGTAAGTGCGTTCATTGAAATTTTATTTTTATTGTATAAATTAAATTGATATGCACTTTAGAAATTATATTTATATATGGCACTCAGGGAAAATCTAATAAATGAAGATTTGCTAGATAGGTTGATTCAGCGTATTGTGAGTCAGCACGTGTAATTAACCAATTAAGGCAGGCAGCTTAAAAAAGTCACTCCGGATATCCTAATCACCGCTTTGAGAAAGGGCCTCGTTAGGCTTGAAACGCGTCAGTGGTGATTGTGCGCCAGAAGGACTCTAACTCTACCAACACCAGGACCCAGCTTAACAGCTTTGCCGCCCAGAGGAGGACCACGGAAACCCGGGCCGTGGACCGACAAATGAACCTTTTCTAGGACATTCATTTTCATTATACTGAGCTCTGGTACGGAGGGAAGGGGTACAAATGGGACTGTGCTTGTAATACTTTTA
The DNA here is from genome assembly GCA_011038615.1 of Limnodynastes dumerilii. Classification (NCBI taxonomy): domain Eukaryota; kingdom Metazoa; phylum Chordata; class Amphibia; order Anura; family Limnodynastidae; genus Limnodynastes; species Limnodynastes dumerilii. Next base: position 91,651 of record WWET01001901.1, on the reverse strand, counting down.
TACTGCGTTGTTCGCTATTGTGTATAGAAGTTTTTATACATTTTTTAAGTGAATAAACTATTTTAACATACTTCACTAGATTTCACCTTTTTCCCTTTCTATTTACATGCACCCATGGGAAAGGAGTAAAACCACGTGGGATTAAAGACCCCAGTGAATTTATTACAATGAAAGCTGCCTGCCGCTACATTGTATGCAAATTGCAATTATTTTTCCGTTTTGCAGTTATGGAGGATAGTTTGAGTGCCATATAAATAATTCGTTTTATACCTTATGAATTGTTTTATTTTGTAGACATTAGGTTTTTATTAGCGCAGAGAGATTGGAGGTTAATATATATTAATTTCTTATTTGTTTAGTGTGGTAGACCCCCTTTTATCACCTCCAATGCTCTGCTGCTATAATAAATTAGCGCAGGATCTCCCATTTATCATTTTAATTCAATTTTCTAGTACATAATAGGAAAGTGAGAGTTAGAATCTAATTGTTTGCTATGGGCAAATCCACTTTTCCTTTCCCGTAGCTTAGTAAATCAGGCCCCTGATCTCTTAACAACTGTAATCCTTTTGGAAGAACACAGATCTCAAGTAATGTGGTGTATATGTAATTATGTTCAGAAATGTATACTTTATTAGATAACTTAAATAAAATAAATAGGATGAAATAGTGACAGTGAAAGCTAATCTTCGGCAGTCTCTATTTCGAAAGTCGCTTTATTCTGTTTGTAATTTGAAAATTGGGTGAGTCCCACTATATTTCTGGAGTGCTGCTTAATATTTAGGAGTGAAACCATAGCCACATAAACGTTTTATTGGCTATTCTAATGTTTTGTGACAATAAAAATATATTTTGTTAATATTAAGAGTTCAAATGAAGAACCAAATCCTTTCCTACCAAGTTTTTGGCATGATGTCAACAAATTTTCCATAAAGCACAGAGAAGTGTAAACTATTTTGGGCCTAAACTTACAGAGCACAGAAAATAGATCAGGAAGGAACTGTGCAAGACAAAAAAAATCTAAGGCAGCTTTTATAACAGGTTATTAAAGTTACTGCTAAATAAAACTGTCTAATGTCCCCTAAAACTGAAGAAAATGTAACACAAATGTTTTGTACAATTGCAACTATTTATTCAAACACAGAATGGAAGTTGCTCAATCAATTTATAGGTAAAGGAAAAAATTGCCTCAGCAACACTGCCATAAACCAGTAACAGACTATACTGTTCTATCTGTAAAATAAAACACAGAAATGTTTGTTAAACATATTTGCGCAAATATATGATAAGCCATCAGCCACCGTCAAGGCCTTTCTGCATATGGTGGTTCTATATCATTTAACTATTAATTCCACTATTTAAGAGGCGGTATGCGGTTTATTTAAACTCCTTATCTGCATAACAATATTGTTACATCGAACTGTGCACTAAGTAACTATACTACCCTTGGGCTGGCCACCCAGGGAGGAACGCTATTTGCAGTCACAATTTGTTTACAAATATTTCTGGGTAACAACCAAGTGAATTTATACCATACATCAGAATTTATTAGAAGTGGGGTCCAATCTTTTGATAAGTTTTGTCAGATTTTAATATTTTTATTTATTATTTTATGTTTGAATATATGTTGATTGGTAATTAAATATTTGACATCTATTCTCATGCCGTTCTCTGTGGATTATTGAAGCCCACATTTAGCTTCAGGAATTGAACTTCATATTTCAACTTATATGAGAGTTTCTCTCATACTAACTGTGATTATCACTACCATATAAAAAAATTTTTCTAATAAGCGCTGTACCATTTTTTCAAATCCTTACACATATTTGCGCAAATATATGATAAGCCATCAGCCACCGTCAAGGCCTTTCTGCATATGGTGGTTCTATATCATTTAACTATTAATTCAACCAACATATTTAAGAGCATGCTATGTTCTCTTCTGGAATCTGGCAAAACTTTTCATTTTATCTCTGCCAACTTCAGATTGGAAATACAGGGCCGCATTCACAGATCCGTTTTTGGTACACAATTATACGCACGCACGCCGCAAGGTAACACCCATGACTCTCCCCTTACACGGCCGTGTTGTTGGTGACTTACGCCACCATAGAGCACCCTTATCACTATGTGTGTAGTTATGGGCGTATGTTAAGTTACAAACGTGCTTATCTATGTAACCGTGCCCTCAAATGCCCATTTAAATGCCCCCCCACCCACCCAGTCTCACATATCTTTGAATGTATGGATTTCAACCCCACCCCTCCGTACATATGTCCTTAAGTGCAATTCACAAGTGCGTGCCTAATGGATTTGTGCGTAAATACTACGTCACTTGCGTGGAAAAAGTTACTATGCATGCGCAGTTGATAGATACTACTGTACCAAAACTTTTTTCAGCAGAAGTTGCATTTATTATGTCAGCCTACACAGTATGAGCAAATAAATACCATATTCTTCAGGGTAAAATGTTTATAACTGTATTCTGACATCGAAAACAGATATCTCCATATAGCGTCACCTCACATGCCACAACGTAGGTAGATATCTTTGGCCGAATCCAGGCTTACTATGTGCTAGATCCAGTCTTCTGTATGGGTAAGAGAAGGCCACTCCCCGCACACATATGGACATACACTACAAGGACCCTACCTTAAACATTTATGCCGCCTGGATAGTATGGAGGGCGCGTAGCATCCCCTTACTCTACTATCAGCATACTGCCCCCTTCTCACATAGCGGAAGCGCTTGTCCTTCCTGCCCCATATCTCCCTGCAATGATAATGGGATTCCAAAAACTGTGAGATTTATTAAAAACAGACGGCAGGCCGCGCTTACACAATCTACGTACAGAAATGGTACGTAGATAGCGTAAATAAGCCACTACGTATGCGTAGTAGCTCAATTCTTAAAACAACGTACGTAAGACGTAAACTACGTAACTGTGAATCCAGACCTAGAGCAGCAAATCAGGCAGCAACATTTCAAGATGCTAGGACATGTTTGAAAGCTTTTTCTTTATATCACACAGCAGCTGTTTTAGATCTTGTTGTTATATGTTATTTGCTCTGTTTATAGGAGCATTGTGTATATCATTTGAGGAAAGAGTTAGGCATGTTTAAGTTACAGAACATTAAATTTTATCGAGTAATTGAAACAAACATCTCTGACCAGGATCATTTTATTGGGAATGTACAAACATCTCTTAATCCCATAGTACAAATGATTAGTGTAATAATGTTTTTTTCTTTTTCTTTTAAAAAATGTTCATTTTGATAAAACAAGAATCTGTGTGATAATGATATATAGCCACTTTAGGCAAACTGAATGCATCTGGCAGCAAAAGGCAGGAAAGTAATAATAACACTATTATTTCATTATGTGTTTTTTAATGAAAAGATCCTTCTTTTCCATAGCCTGACTGTTTCTCCAGGAGCTATTTATTCAAAGTCTTATGGTTACAAAACTAGGTCAGGAACAAATATATGACAAATGTTTTTTTCAGACATCAATGATCCATCGTGATCTAATAAAGTATTCTGGATATTGGCTATAGAATTAAACATCATGCTTATCAATAATGTGACTGCTAGGAAAAATAAATAATATTTTGTGTCTCAAATTTGTACTAGGAATATTAGATTGTTAGATATGTTCATTTGGTACAAATGTAGTGTAATAACATCCAAATCCATCAAGTGCTATAATTATATATTTTAGCCACACTTACCAAACAGCAAACAGGGCTGCAAACAACAAACATGGTGGACACTCCCCTTTGACCCTTAATAAGCTAACAGTGCATGTTTTCCACGTCTTCTCATAATCACAATTGATATAATGAGTACCTGTGGATCTTTTCACATATGTCAGTCAATAATGAGTGCTCCTGTCCCCCAGCAAGGAGACTTGGAAAACATGCACTGTTAGGGGTCTCTGAGGACAGGTTTAAGAACCCCTGCTCTATAATTATGTCTACTCTGGAGATTTTGCTTCTGCTGTGTCCACAGGTTTATGTTTTAGGCTTTTTTTTTACAGGACTCCTTGATGTGCTAATATATAAGTTCATAACTATATGAACTATTATTTTTTACAAAATTTTGTCTCCTTGGCAAGATTCTGTGCAATCCCTTGCTGAGCCTACAAATTTTTTGGTGCCCGCCCATGGCACCCAGTAGCAGGACCAAATTTAAAGCACACAGGGCCACCTGTTGTGGGGTACTAACTATTTGCGCAGCTGCATCGGTTGCTAAGTGACTTGGCCATGTCTTATCTGACAGTCTAAAACAAAAAAAACGATGCAGCTGCATCACTTAGTAGCGGATGGGGCCTTGCAAGTTATAATAAGGTGGACTTCCCCCCAAGTGCATCTATCTATCTATCTATCTATCTATCTATCTATCTGTCTGTCTGTCTGTCTGTCTGTCTGTCTGTCTGTCTGTCTGTCTGTCTGTCTGTCTGTCAGTCTGACTGTCTGACTGTCTGACTCTCTATCTATTCACAAACCACTACCTATCATGAGTAGAGGCAAGCATTTTGAAAAAGCATGTAAATTTTTTTCTTTTACTTGTTGTTTTGTGAATTAATGATTATAATAAATAATGTACATACATTTATTATTTAAATAATATATTTACATTTTCAAATTGTTTGGTGTGCAGCCTATTTCTGCATGTAGTAGTACATTAATACTGTGCAATTTTGAATCCTCTTCCTTTTGAAACTCTCTCTTTTTCTCTCTATCTATGCTACACACACATATATATATATATAGAGAGAGAGATAAAGGAAGGTTTACTTACCACAGATATATATATATAGAGAGAGAGAGAGAGAGAGAGAGAGAGAGAGAGAGAGAGATAAAGGAAGGTTTACTTACCACTTTGCTGCTCCTTACTTTTCCAACTATCAATCTATCTATACAATCACACACACACACGTACCTATGCTTACATAAATGTATGTCACACACATATAACATACATGCATAACACACATAACACATCTTGTTCGTTACACACACACAGCACATTTTGTGTGCCTCGCACACACTTATATATATGCATAACACACAGAACACATCTTGTACACTAAACACAACAAACATGCATAAAACTCACACACAAAAAAAATACATTGATAACACACACACACACACAAAACATTCATGCATAAAACAAACACACATCACACCTTGTACACCTCACACAACTACTTTTCAGCAGAGCTGTGGACTAGAGGGAAGCGGGGGTGGTTCATAGCAGTAGAAGTCATACTCTTTGAAGCAGAGAAAAATCATTAGCTCATAGTGACTGTCTGCCCTTTTCACTGGGTACCAACCCATCCCTCCAGTGGCCCATTTGGCATTTGCCAGAACTAAACCTAAAAACAACCAGCGCTTCCTTACGTGGTCACAAACCTTTAAAGACACCTTCCAATTTAGTTAATAAAAAAGTATTTATTAATATTACATCATCTGGTACCAGAAATGCACTTATTAAAGCAAAATGATTGGAATTTATTGTCATTTCTGGTCAATCACATTCATTTTCTTAATTACTAAAGATGTAAACTATTCCAGATGAAACGTAAATTCCAGCACCAACTCAATGGATGGAAAGCACAGGGTTAGAAAAATGATACTGTTTAAATTATTGACAATTAATGACCCTGGGTGCTACCTGAATTTCAAGAGGTACACATGCAAAACAAAAAGAAAGCGAAATTCTAAACATGCACTCAAAACTTATCCAACCATGTAGACAATTATAAAAGGCAATTAATTAGGCAATTATAAATATTGGAACATATTCTTGTTTAATAATAAATTATTCATAAAGAAAAATGCTCTATTGTGTCATATTTGTTCATGCTGAGATATTAATATTACAATCTTAGAGAAGACTGATATTATTTATTTGTTTATTTATTTATTTATTTTTATTAATAAAAAAATTATACAGCAAACAAAGCAAAAAAATTGTTAATATTAATAACATAGTCAATTGCTCAGTAGGTTATTTATTATTCAAATATAATATGGAAATAAAAAAATAAATACTGCCAAACTTCGCTGTAGTGTGGCAGTAGTTAGTCAGCACATATAGCCAATAGGCTGATATTGGTTGTATAAATCAGCTTGCTGATAGTTTGTTTTTTGAATTTTGATTTAAGTCTGATAATTTGTAGCACCAAGCGTTATATGTCTAATTATACCACAGCGGGTTATTTAATATTGAAACTCTATGTAGCGGTTAACACATAATGTAACACTTGGTTACAATGTAGCAATATGACTGAACCGAACGACTACAAACGTTCAGTGCAGTTAGGCTCCTACATAAGGAGCACCTATAAAAATCAGACTCTCCACAGCATGATTACAAGCACTCAAGGACTGTAAATTATATCTAAATTATGAGCGGTACATAATATATAGTACGGTCAGAAAGTAAGTAGGAGCCCAGTGCAAACGCTGACGCGCGTTTCGCATTGACAGCTTTTTCAAGACATTAAGCCGACTAACACATTAACTGGATCTTATAAAAAAAGGGTGGGACTAAAGACAGTCCGCCACAAATGGTAAGGGAGGTGTATAAAATGACACCTCTAAAGGGCAATGAAAACAACAATTACCCTAAAAGAGGTGCGTCTGTCGGCCCTCTTATTCATCCAATGGACAGCGTCTGAACGAAGATATAGATGAATGGCAGAAATCTGCACCAATGATAAGCTAAAATGATTTAACGATTATGAATTATACAATTCATAACAATGAATTGTATAAACCGTATAAAGCAACACTAAATACAATCTATTTATTATTCCAGTTATAAGGAACAGAATTACTCATGTTCGAACATTTTATAACTGGATAATCCCATGAATTTTATTTAATTCTAAAAATAACAAAAATAGTAATGGTGACAAAATACAAGATCAAAATGAAAATAAATTTAAAACAATACAATAGTATTGTAGATGATCAATATAATTAAATAAAAAAAATATTCTATTAAATATTTATTGTTTTTATTATTTGTGTTATTTAATATGTATTTATGATTAAGTTGATATTATTGGAGTGACAATCCAGTACTTTGTAATTATGATTAATTGGAAAATAACATAGTGAATGTGAGTGGAATGAAAAAAAATGGGCGAATGATGTGAGTTTAGGACTGGTGATGGGTAATATTGTATGAAAAATTGATGGCACAATGAGTGCAGTGAAAGCTGAGTGAATGGACACATATAAATAAAAAATTAAAAAAATGTATAAAATGTAAATGTGAGTGATAATGGTGAATGGAGAAAAGTGAAACCAAGGTAAGTGAAAGAAAAAAATGATAATGCAAAGTGAAGATATCAATGTGAAGTAAAAATCAATGATTAACAGCAAGGATGAAATAAAATAACATTTATAATATAAACAATATTACCTGCATGCTTATATGTATAATACAATATGTATTTACAATAATGTCAAAAAATATTATCTAAATAATATCAAAAACATAATAATAAGTGAACATTAAATCACCTAATAATTGGACATTAAATCACAGATAGGATGAATAGCTGTTATTTTCATTGAGCCCACCAGGAGCTACTGAGCCCATGAGAAAAATCCATTTAGCCTCTCTCTTCTTTAATTCTTTCACTACGTCTCCATTTCAAATGCCCAAATGGATTTTGTCCAAAATAAATGCTATTAAAGGAGCAGGATTGCTTTTATGACAGGTAAAGAAATGCTTGGCTACAACAGTTAGTTGTTTGAAATTGACTGTCCATTGTGGCATTTTTATATTGCCAACATATTTAAGTAGGCATCGTTTAAATGGACGACTAGTAAGCCCTATATATTTTAGGTCACAGGGACAGACCAGACAGTAAATGACGTTATCAGAGTTACAGTTTAAAAAGTCTGTTATATACCAACACTTGCTAAATTTATCAACAAATGATTTATTCCAGCATATGAACACATCCTTTGCAGTGTCCACAACTATGTGAACCTGCAAATTTTGTGGGTTTTTTAGGGTTCCTTGAAAAATTACTGCTGGTAAGTATATCACCTATGGTCTGTGACCTTCTCCAGCAAAGCTGGATGTTATTCCCTAAGATGGTTTCAAGATCTAGATCTAGACGTAATACATTTAGATGACTCAAATATTTCCTTTTTTTTCCACAGCTTATATAACTATTAAGACATCAGTGGTATTAGCAGTGAGTTTAATATTGAAATTATTGTTGTTCAAAATATCTGTGAATTCTAGAAACAAGGACTGTTCACCTTCCCATAAAGTAAATATATCATCAATGTACCGCAACCAAGTTGCGATACATTGAGTATATGCATCTTGTTTGTCACAGAAAAAATATTCCCTCTCCCACCACTTCAAGAATAAATTAGCATATGAGGGTGCACACAAAATATTTGTCATTAAATACAAAGTAATTCTTACTTAACACATATCGTAACATGTTAACAAGAAATTCATTCTTGGAGCTTTGTGTTCCCATATTCAGGAAATACTCAACTGCCCCTGTACCATCATCATGACTTATACTTGTGTACAGGACTACATGTACAGGACAACATCATAACTTGCAAGGAATGTATTGGGTTTTAATTGTAGATCTTGCAATTTGGTCAATAGGTTTGGAGTATCCCGCAAATATGAGGGAAGGGAGAGTACCTGTTCTCTTAAATAAATATTAATAATACTTCTGGCTTTCTCTGTAAGGCTTCCAGTGCCAGAAACGATTAGTCTCCCAGGTGGAGTAATGGAGTTCTTATGAATCTGTCAGGCAGCGCCACATTGCCACCGCTAGCTGCCACACTCTACTTACCTCTCCTCTGTCTCCTCAGTCCCTGTTGCTCTCCTCTCTGGTCCTGGCATCCATTTGCCCGCTCAGACGCGCTGTCTCTGGCACTCAGCGGTGTTGTTGCCAGGGCAACGTAGACGCTCTTTTGCTTTTGCTGTCGGGCTGGAGTCAAGAGGTGTCCCGGTCACCATGGCACCAGCCTATTCCTTCCGTTGGTGCGCTCTCTGCATTCTGCGATTGGCCAGCAGTTCTTTAAATAGCCTCCAGTGCAATTAGCAAGCGCTGGCTATAGATTCCCTGTCAGTGTCTATAGCTTGCTTCTCTTTGCCTTGTGCCTTCTTGATATTTTCCTTGATCTTGAGTGCCCCATTGTTTACCTGCCCAGTTCCTGCCTGTGTCCCTCTTGTTTGGTATTCCCTCTCTCTCTCCCTTGCTGTGCGGACCCTTTTTGTGTTAACCATTCCTACTCCTGAGTGCTAGTGTTTGTATCCCTTACTGCTTCTGTGTGATAGTGTTTGTATCCCTTAGGGGATTCCCTTAGTGTGAGTGTGTGTGTGTGTATGTGTGTTTCCCAGTCAGCCTTGTTGGGCAGTCCTGTGTTTTCTTCTCTGTTTGGTCTGTTTTGTTTATTTGTGGTCAGTCTCAGTCCAGTCCCTTCTGGTACTGCTTTTCCCTCTTTTTCCTCTTCTCTCATCCAATCCCGCTGCCCTGCTTCTACTCTTACTTTCTTCTCCCAGGCGTCGCCCCTGGGGATGCGACCTGTGGGTAAATCTGCCACACAAGTCTATCCTCACCATCAGAGGCTCTAGTGAAGAACCAGGTCCCACTAGATTTAGTGGCCTTGGGTCAGCCTCGTTCGCCTCTTCCTGTCGATTACCCCGGTTCTCGTCAAAGGTAATTCCAGTGGTGTCATCACACTCATCCTGTTGACTACCCCGGTTCTCATCGAAGGTAACTCCGGTGGTGTCACAACATTATAACCAGCCATAATACTATTCTCCAATCCGGGGGAGTTTATCCAGGTTCTACCAGTGCCTCCTTCAGTCTTCATTTCCGGATATGGATTCAGCAGCGTCAGAAGCAATTAACGCCTTGATAGCACAGGTATCTCATCTGGGTCAGATGGTCCAGAATCTCACCGCCAAAGTGGAGTCACAGGAACAAGCTATTGCAGCCCTTCGTCCTACACCACCCTTGGCGGGTCTACCTGCACCTGCACCTGCTTCGGTACAGGAAGTGAAAGCTCCCTTACCCAATCGTTTTTCGGGAGATCGAAGTACCGTCTCTTTAAGAACAGTTGCCTCCTCTACTTTCAATTATGACCCTCTGCTTCAGGCTCTGAATCTCGGAAAGTAGGACTTATTATTTTCCTTTTGCAAGGAGAACCTCAATCATGGGCCTTCTCGTTGGATCCTACTTTGCGAGCCAGACAATCAGTGGATGAGTTCTTCAGGGCCACGGGGGTCATATATGGTGACCCGGATCAAGAAGCCTCAGCCGAGGCAAAGATTTGTTCAATTCGTCAGGGCCGGAGATCTGTGGAGGAGTTTGCTGCAGAGTTCAGAACTTGGGCCAGTGAGTGCTGATGGAATGATCCGGTCTAACGTTAACAATTTTACTTGGGCTTGTCTGAACACGTTAAGGACGCCCTGGTGCAATATCCTGCACCACAAAGTCTGGAGGACTTGATGAAATTGTCAATCAAGATTGACCGTCGCTTCAATGAGCGCGAATTTGAGAAAACCTTCTCTTGTTCAGATGAGGAACCAATGCAAATTGGCTCTTTCCGGCTTTCCAAAATGGAGAAGGACCGTCGACGCAACCTTGGCCTCTGCCTCTACTGTGGAGGAAAAGCACATATGGCAGATCAATGCCCCAAGAAAGTAAAGCCGTCGGGAAATGATTCGGCCAGATGAATATGGAGGGAATTCATCTGGGTCTTAATCTTCTCCTCTCCTGCAGCCAAAATGGTACTGGGCCACCCGTGGTTGCTCAATCATAATTCTTTCATTGATTGGACCAAAGGAGAAATAGTTCGCTGGAACGACTCCTGTAAATTGTGTCTCTCTTTGCCCATACGTCAGATCTCTGTGGAAGAGAGTCCCCTTCCTTCCCAGTTTGTTGATTTCATTGACATATTCTCCAAGAAGGAAGAAGACAAACTTCCCCCTCATCGCCCATATGATTGTGCGATCGACCTTATTCCTGATTCTCCTTATCCCAAAGGCCGCCTCTTCTCGCTACCTATTCTGGAGCCTTAAGCCATAAATGACTCTGTTAAGAAGAATCTTCAAAAAGGATTTATTCGCCCTACCCGTTCTCCCATGGTGGCAGAGTTCTTTTTCGTCTCTAAAAAAGATGGCTCACTCCGTCCATGTATTGACTTCAGAGCACTGAATAAGATCACAATCAAGAACAAATATCCTTTACCTCTCATCTCTGATTTATTTGACAGACTTATAGACGCAGTAATTTATATGAAAATCGATCTATGTGGAGCTTACAATTTAATTTGAATTCGCAATGGGGACGAGTGGAAGACAGCCTTGAATACTCAGTCGGGGTACTACGAGTATTTAGTGATGCCCTTTGGCCTTTGTAATGCTCCTGCCGTATTTCAGGATCTGATAAATGACGTCTTGAGGGATTTCTTGGGCGCCTTCGTGATCGTTTACCTGGATGACATCTTGATTTACTCTCGCTCCTTACAGGAACATTGTCTACAGGTACGCCAAGTCCTTCAAAGGCTGCGTGAGAATCAACTTTATGCAAAGTTGGAAAAGTGCAAGTTTGAGGTCTCTGAAATGCTCTTTTTGGGTTACCACATCTCTCCATTAGGCTTTGCTATGGATCCTGTCAAGGTCCGTGCCATCCTGGATTGGGCCCAACCTTCTGATATTCAAGACATTCAAAGGTTTCTTGGGTTTGCCAATTTTTACAGAAGATTTTTACGTTCCTTCTCTGTTTTGGTTACACCCATCTCTGACCTCACATAAAAGGGGCAGATAGTTACAACTGGCCTGCCAAGGATGTGGATTTGTTCAAGGCCCTGAACATTGCTTTCTCCATGGCCCCCATTCTCCGTCATCCCAATCCTGATCAACCCTTCATTGTGGAAGTTGACACCTCGGATGTGGGTGCAGGGGCAGTTCTATTGCAACTCAACCCGACTGACAATCGTCTTTACCCATGTGCATATATGTCAAAAAAATTATCTTCTGCAAAAAAGTACTACGACATCGGTAACTGAGAATTACTGGCCATCGAATTGGCCTTTGAGGAATTGAGGCACAGGTTGGAAGGAGCCAAACACAACATCTCAGTAATCACTGATCACAAAAATTTGGCTTTCATCGAGTCCGCTAAGAGACTGAACCCTCGGCAAGGTCGCTGGGCTTTGTTCTTTACCAGATTTTCGTTCTCGATTACCTATTGCCCGGATCTTTGAACTGACGAGCGGATGCTCTTTCACGATCTTTTTTGTCTGAAAGCAATTCCACGGTATGTCCATTACCCATCATTCCGGCCACCTCGATTATTGCTGGTTTCACTCAGGACATTTAGACTCAGCTTCTTCAAGTTCAGCATTTAAGTCCTAGACAAAGATCACAGAATCTCTTGTTTGTTCCTGTCTCCCTCAGGAAGACCGTCCTTCAAGAATGCCATGCTTCTAAACCTGCAGGTCACTTTGGGATCCAAATGACACTTTCGCTGCTTTCTAGAACTGTGTGGTGGCCAGTCATGTCTAAAGATGTAGAGGAATTAATCAATGCCTGCACCATCTGTGCCCAAAATAAGACGCCCAGATGTTCCCAAGTTGGTCCCCTCCACCCCTTGTCTGTTCCCAAGCGTCCATGGACTCACTTGTCCATGGACTTCATCACGGACCTCCACAACTTCTTGGGCTTCACCGCCATCTGGGTTGTCATTGATAGATTTAGTAAAATGGCATCTTATTCCATTGTCTGGGTTACCATCCGCCAAATTGTTAGCCGAGCTCTTTGTAAAACACATTTTTAGATTACACGGCTTACCTTGGGACATCAGGCCTGATCCAGACCTATGCTCGCAGGCGATCTAATGCTGATCGTAAGCATAAAATCGCCATTAAAAAAAGCACTGCGCATGTGCATAGTGACAACTTCCGGTCGTACCAAAGAACTTTTCGTAGTGGCGATTCGGGCATCCGTATTGTTTGTGTACTTTCCGACGATGGGGCGTATTTATAGTACGAACGCTGGAGTTAAGGAATGTAGGCGGGGGAGCCATTTAAATTGTACAGTATGGGCGTGCTTAGGCCGCTACGAAAATACATTTGAACACATGGAAAAGTTAGGGTAGGGTTCGGCGGGCGTACTGAAAGGAGTGTAAGGGGAGTGTCGTGGGAGTGAAAGTTTTTATGCTGGAGCGGTAATACGCTCTCATGGGTAGGTCTGGATCAGGCCCATTGTCTCTGACCGGGGCTCTCAATTTGTAGCTAAATTTTGGATCCTTCTGCAATTTATTACATATCAAGCTCAGCCTCTCCTCGGGTTATCACCCCCAGTCCAATGGGCAAACTGAAAGGGTCAACCAGGTGTTGGAACAATGCCTATGATTTTTTCATCCTCCTCTCAAAAAAATTGGGCTAGCAATATTCCGTTTGCAGAGTTTGCCTACAATAACTCCACTCACTCTGCCACCAGAGTTTCTACGTTCTTTTGTCTTTCGGGCTATCACCCTCATGCCACCTCGTTGTATACCCCTGAACAATCTTGTGATTCTGATGTTTCACATTTTACTGCCCGTATCAGAACTATCTGGAAAAAAGTGAACCAAGCCCTAGTCAAAGCAGCACTAGTCTGCAAGACTAGAATTGATCAACACCATTCCCCTTCTTTCTTTAAAGCTGGTGATAAAGTGTGGTTTTCTACAAAAAATATTCACCTTCGCCAAGCTTGCCCGAAATTGGGACCTCCCTTTTTTGGACCCTTCGTCATCATTCAGAAAATCATTCCAGTGGCCTTCCAGGGAAGTCCAGCAAATTTAAGTCTAAAATGTTGTCCAGGCCAGCCCCGATGCTCATCGATGGTAACGAAGAATTCATTGTGCAAGACATTTTGGATTCCATAAGGGTACGAGGAAAGATATATTATTTGGTGCACTGGAAGGGATATTGCCCAGAAGAGAGAGAATGGGTTTCTGCTGAAAACCTACATGCTGACAAAATTCTTAAAAAATTCCATACCAAGTTCCCCAAGAAACCTAGGGTTAGGGGTTCCTTAACCCCTCGTCAAGGGGGTGGTAATGTCAGGCAGCGCTGCATTGCCACCCCTAGCTGCCACACTCTAATTCCCTCTCCTTCGTCTCCTTAGTCCCTGTTGCTCTCCTCTCTGGTCCTGGCATCCGTTTCCCCGATCAGACACGCTGTCTCCGGCTCTCTGTATGCTTCCGGCGCTCTTTTGCTTTTGTTGTCGGGCTGGAGTCGGGAGGCGCCCCGGTCACCATGGCACCAGCCTATTCCTTCTATTGGCGCGCTCTCTGCATTCTGTGATTGACCAGCAGTTCTTTAAATAGCCTCCAGGGCAATTAGCAGGCGCTGGTTATAGATTCCCTGTCAGTGCCTATAGCTTGCTTCTCTTTGCCTTGTGCCTTCTTGATATTTTCCTTGATCTTAAGTGTGTGCGAGTGTTTGTATCATTTAGGGGATTCCCTTAGTGTGAGTGTGTGTGTGTGTTTGTTGGTCAGTCCTGTGTTGTCTTCTCTGTTCGGTCTGTTTTGTTTATTTGTGGTCAGTCTTAGTCCAGTCCCTTCTGGTACTGCTTTTCCCTCTTCTCTCACCCAATCCCTCTGCCCTGCTTCTACTCTCACTTTCTTCTCCCAGGCGTTGCCCCAGGGGCTGCGACCTGTGGGTAAATCTGCCGCACAAGTCTATCCTCGCCATCAGAGGCTCTAGCGAAGAACCAGGTCCCACTAGATTCATTGGGTCAGCCACGTCCGCCTCTTCCTGACGACTACCCCGGTTCTCATCCAAGGTAATTCCGGTGGTGCCATCACACTCATCCTGTCGACTACCCCGGTTCTCATCCAAGGTAATTCCGGTGGTGTCACAACAGAATCTTCGATAAAAGATACAACATTGGTGTTTTAGGATTGTCTACTTTAAGATACATGTGTTCGTGTCTGGTAAGTATACCACCATCAAGGGCTTCATCTAACAAGTGTACATATTCTCTTAAAAACTGTTTTGTTGGATCCCTATACAAGCGTTGGTAACAACCAGATTCATTCAACTGTCCAAAAGCCTCCAGTTGGTAAATCTCAACAGGGCAGATAACAATATTGCCTCCTTTATCAGCTTTTTTATACACCACAGTGATTAATTCTCTCAGGGCTTCCTTTTCTTTTTTAAGGAGATTAGAGGAATAGTAAGACCTACTTACCAGTAGGTCTAAGTCACGAGATGCTAGATCTACATAGGTCTGTACTTGAGGACATATCTTAATGTCTGGAGAAAATGTAGATGATTTTTTTATTTTTATTAGTTATTAGTTAATAGTAATTAGTTATTAGTTTTATTATTTATATTAGTCTTGCTTTATACGGTTTATACAATTCACCGTTATGTCCTCTATTAAAATCATTTTAGCTTGTCCTCATTGGTGCAGATTTATGCCATTCATCTATATCTTCATTCAGATGCTGTCTCTCTCCATTGGACATAAGAGAGCTGACAGATGCACTTCCTATAGGGTAATTGTTGTTTTCATTGGCCTTTAGAGGTGTCATTTTATACGCCTCCCTTATCATTTGTGGCTGACAGTCTTTAGTCCCACCCTTTTTGTTTATAAGATCCGGTCAATGTGTTACTCGGCTTAATGTCTTGAAAAAGCTGTCAATGCGAAACGCGCGTCAGCGTTTGCACTGGGCTCCTACTTACTTTCTGACCGTACTATATATTATGTACCGCTCAATAATTTAGATATAATTTACAGTCCTTGAGTGCTTGTAATCATGCTGTGGAGAGTCTGATTTTTATAAGTGCTCCTTATGTAGGAGCCTAACTGCACTGAACGTTTGTAGTCGTTCGGTTCAGTCTTATTGCTACATTGTAACCAAGTGTTACATTATGAATTAACCGCTACATAGAGTTTCAATATTAAATAACCCACTGTGGTATAATTAGACATATAACGCTTGGTGCTACAAATTATCAGACTTAAATCAAAAATCAAAAAACAAACTATCAGCAAGCTGATTTATACAACCAATATCAGCCTATTGGCTATATGTGCTGACTAACTACTACCACACTACAGCGAAGTTTGGCAGCATCTATTTTTTGATTTCCATATTATATTTGAATAATAAATAACCTACTGAGCAAATAAATTACAACAATGGACCTGATTCAGACTTAAGAAGGTGCCTAAAATAAGAGAGGAAAATCACTCCTGGGCTAAACCATGTTGATTGAAGGGGAGTCATATTTGCAAACAGTATTAGAGTTGAGTGGTGATGTTTCCCAGCCCAAGTTTAAATAACAGCATAATAGTAAAGCTGGTCAGTATCTGTGTGAAGTAAGCAATTCAAAGATCTATCCCTGCATGCAAAGAATACAATTTAACTTGACTGCCCCTGAAATCTGCATGGTTTAGCCTAGGAGTGACTTTCTTATTTTAAGAACCTTCTTATGTCTGAATCAGGCCCAATGTGAATAGGATCTACAATAAATTCTGAATACAAAAAGCTCCATCTCTGATGCTTTAAACTTGACTTTCATATTGATAAGCATCAGCAGACACAGTAATCGTGACCACATCCCTTACTGATGTGAAAATAACGTTACACAAAACCGAATTTCCTGGCACCTGCTCCCATCTATTAAAATTAAGGAACTTTAGCACTTATATTGCCATTAAAATGTAAAGTGTTAAACTGGCAAAAAATTGTTCCCAGATGTTTGACGTCAAACAAAACCCCTCTCAAGATAAATAGTAATAGTAATATTTTTCTTATATTTGGCACAAAATAGCCATTATCATAATGTTATCAGAAAAGACCAAAAGGCAAATGTAATCATATGATCAAGTAATGTAT
>WWET01001901.1:49627-63457 GCA_011038615.1 Limnodynastes dumerilii | reverse complement strand
TTGCCCAAGGGGCATGCGTTTTGTACGACGATAGTCCGGACGCTCGAGTTACTACACAGAGGCGGGGATAGCCATTTAAATTGTACAGTATGGGCGTGCTAAGCCCCGTACGACCAGCGTATCGGTACGAAAATTCGTACGGACGCTGGAAAAAGTTAGGGTAGGGCCGCCGCGCCGTAAGTAGGTACAATCAATTGGAGTGTCATGGGGGTGAAAGTTTATACGCCCGGGCGATCATAAGCTACGCTCGCGGGCATAGGTCTGGATCAGGCCCAATGTGTATAAAATGTAATGCAGGGACAGAACTTAGTTTTCTGCCCGGCGCATGTGCAGATCGGCTTTTCAGCCGATCTTACGCTTACGCCCGCCGTCCTAGCGACGGTGGGCATAGGTCTGGATCAGGCCTAATGTGTATAAAATGTAATGCAGGGACAAAATTGAACTTAGTTACTCAGAAGAACTGATGTATCCCAATGTATTGAAGACAAAGTGTTTGTTTATTGTAAAAGTTTTCTGCAAACTGAACATTCAAAAACAATTTAGTAAACTAAAATTTGCAATTCACAACTGTTGTCTTGGTCTCCAGTGATTTCCACAACCTGCTTCATTGAACCACAAATCTCTGTGAATTATATAACATCTCACTCGAACCTGTCATCCAACATCCTATAGGCGGGTATTTACATTCTTACAGAAGGGGAGGGTTAGGGTTAGAATTAGGGGTTAGTTTAGCCACTCACCTTTCGGAACACCGTGTTTAGTGCTCCAGGGATCAATTGCTATGCTCCTTCGAAGCATATGCAAATGCAGTTGTAAACTGGCTGGGAGAGAACAGTCCTATCGAAAAAGGGCCATTCTTTGCGGGGACAATACGGAGAAAGAGGAAACACAAGGAAACATGATATAACACACAGCAGACCTTACCTTCTGTAATGGAAAAAAGTCTACTCATATATAGGATACCAAATGAAATCTGTAAGAATGTTGTAGACACACAAATTACTAACATGAATATGAAAGAGAAATGGCGTAAAAATATGTAACACATTTCAAACAAACTGAAATATGCTGTTGAAAAATACTTTTTTTAGTTCCATAGTTCACACGTGTGTTATCTTTACCTAAAGGTGTGAATATCTTAAGTTTGCTGTTTCTCCTCACATGCACCTATAGGACCGGGGTCACAGAGACGTATTTACTTTGTGCGCATTTTTACGTATGCAGGTAGCAAGTCAACACCCACGACACTCCCCTCTCCTGGCCGTGCAATCGTAGACTTACACCTCCATAGACCACCCTTATCTTTACGCATGTACTTACGGGCATATATGTCTTCCGTGCGTGCGATTCTATATAGCCGTGCCCTCAAGCGTTCATTTAAATGCCTCCACCCACCCACTTTAATGTAAATTTTCAAGTACGTATTTCAACCCCACCCATCCGTACATATGTCCCTAAGTGCGATTCACATGTCCGTTCCTAAAGCACCTACGTGTGTATATTCTACGTAACTTACGTAAATAAAGTTACTACGCATGCACACTTAATACTTACCTAAAACTACGCACGTAACTACATGTGAAAACGGATCTGTGAACACGGTCCATAATCTTTAGCTGTGTCTGTTTTGATGAGAGGTCCTGCATTCACCACTTACTGCTTTTATCTATAACCATAAAAGTCCAAAGCTACATCTTGTCCTTCTATGCTATGAAGGAAATGATTCCAGGCTACAACAGGGCAGAGATTATCATTGGTAATGTGCTATAGTGAGCGCCAGCTAGTGCGTTGTTCTGAAAAATACACATTCTATGTCCGAGCCATTTACTGAAAGATGTAGAGGTCTGAGAGTGTAATATAAACCGTATTCTTACTCTACGAGACAGCAATTCTGAGCAGGTATATTTTAACAGTTTAGAGTTTTCAAGCAAAAATGATGCATGCCAAGAGAGGCAGTGGTGAAACTACAAATGTGTCAGGGTATGAATGCTCACATAAGGAAAAGGGTAAACCTGGAACAGATTTTTTATCTAAAGGAAGTCTTGAGAGGACACTGACTGTGGAGCAGGGAATTCTTATTTGAAGTAGAACATTTTAACATGTTTAACGTGTTTTTAAATGATAATGGGGTACATCCTTATCTATGGGCGACATGGGAATTACGCACGCCACGTGCATAGTTCCCCTGACAGCTATGATGCAGGCGTACATAACTATGGTCTGGATTCACAGTTACGTAGTTTTCGTTTTACGTACGTTGTTTTAAGAATTGAGCTACTACGCATGTATAGTAGCTTATTTACGCTATCTACGTACCATTTCTGTACGTAGATTGCGTAAGCGCAGTCTAAAGACCATAGTTACATACGCTAAAGGGGCCGGCTTACTATTTACGATTGCTGTATCTCACGTACTTTAGCGTGGGTCTGGACCTGGGCCACTTTTCTTGTAATAATTCATACACTGGCTACCAAATTGTAGCAGCAAGAATGTTAACTGGAAAGACAGTAAAACCCAAGGCAATAAATATTTGAACGCAGAAACCATGTCAAAAAATCCATCTTCGAACATTAGCTGCATCATATTATTTGGAGATGCAAAGTCCTGATCACCCAAATGGCTAAACATCACTTACCAAAAGTTTAATTGAAACAATCAACAACAGTGAAGACATCACAAAGGAGCTAGAAGTAATAACTTTTGTGAAGTTGTTGGATTGGATCCAGACTTGCTTTAGTGGAGCCCTAGGTGCAGCGACACAGTGGATCTGATTCACACTTAGGATAGAAATTGTGTGCTTGCCTAAAAATATGCATTGCAAATATATGCAAGTGCGATGCAAGGATAGCAGTGGCTGCAGCTAACCACAGCCACACACTTGTTCCTGTTTTCCCGTGTGTAAGTATGCTGTATGTAGAACTAGAAAAGTACCTAAGATATGGCCCTTGAATTGTGCGTGAATTTGGGGACTTCTTTTTAGTAGATTCAGCCATACGTTTAGCATCGCAGACATTGCTGTTTTAATTGAATTCATTTAATAAGTAGCATTCCTTTGTATTTTTGACCTGTCAATTCATTCTTTGAAGAAGAGAAAATAGGAAACAACTTTAACTTTGCCATAAACAACTCAGAAAAAAGGGTAAAAAAATACAGTAAAAAAGATAAATGGAAAAAATATAATCCTTCAAAAAGGATTTGTTAGGCATTATAATTTTGTAACATTTTCTTTTTTTCTTTTTAAAATTAAATTTTTTAAAGGTAGCATAAATTAGCAAACCTTAACACTGTTTATAGTCTTTTATTTAATAGCATAAACAATAGCTTTAAGTAGGTGAGCCTTATGTGTGTTAATTAAACGCATATGTGCATTGATTTAAATTACACAGCAGCTGATGGCTGTGTGCAGTGTGTATGGACGCATACACTTTCATATGGCACGAAAGGCTTCAGCAACTTACGAGTGGTCGAGGGCTACCTTAACTTTAACCTTAAATATGTTTTGCTACACAAGCCACTCCTGCTTGTGAATCAGTCGTAACCACATTGGCACGCCCATACTGTACATTAGTAGTTTGTGTGGAGCTCATTTGCATTAAGTGTCTTGCCCCTATAGCCACGCATGCAGGATTCGTCTTGTGATGCGTGAATTTGTCATAAGGCAGACATCCGTGTGTGTGTGAATCAGTTGGCTACGTTTCACAAGAATATTTTTGTGTTCTGGGCATGCGCAGTAAAAATTGTAAAAACACGCACAGAGATTTCACACTTAGTTATGTGTGAATACGGTTAAGTGGATTTGATGCCAGATCCCTGCTAGATCCAGCCTTTGGTACAAGAAACCCTTGCTTGTACTACCTGTCACGAACTGCGAGGAATGTTGGGACCTGCCCGGGATGTCCAGGGAAGCAACAGATGAGCAGGAGTGAAGTGAATAAATTATTGACTTTAATAGGACTGGTTGCACAAAACAGGAACAAGGGAAAAACAATGAACAGTCTTTGGATTAAGGGAGGCAGAGGGACCAAGGGGAATGGATGAGTGATAAGAGTCCGTAAGCAGTGGTGGCGTGTCAGGGTGCGCCAAGTTGGCGGAGCGTGGTGCGCCGGTTTGGACAGGCGAGGTGCGCCGGGTTGGCGTGACGAGATGCGCCGGGTTGGCGTGACGAGATACGCCGGGTTGGCGTGACGAGGTGCGCTGGGTTGGCGTGACGAGGTGCGCCGGTTTGGCGTGACGAGGTGCGCCGGGTTGGCGTGACGAGGTGCGCCGGGTTGGCGTGAAGAGGTGCGGAACAGGCTCAGGCACAGGATCACCAGGACTGGATCAGGATCAGGCTCAGGCTCAGGATCACCAGGACTGGATCAGGATCAGGCTCAGGCACAGGATCACCAGGACTGGATCAGGATCAGGCTCAGGCACAGGATCACCAGGACTGGATCAGGATCAGGCACAGGATCACCAGGACTGGATCAGGATCAGGCACAGGATCACCAGGACTGGATCAGGATCAGGCACAGGATCACCAGGACTGGATCAGGATCAGGCACAGGATCACCAGGACTGGATCAGGATCAGGCACAGGATCACCAGGACTGGATCAGGATCAGGCACAGGATCACCAGGACTGGATCAGGATCAGGCACAGGATCACCAGGACTGGATCAGGATCAGGCACAGGATCACCAGGACTGGATCAGGATCAGGCACAGGATCACCAGGACTGGATCAGGATCAGGCACAGGATCACCAGGACTGGATCAGGATCAGGCACAGGATCACCAGGACTGGATCAGGATCAGGCACAGGATCACCAGGACTGGATCAGGATCAGGCACAGGATCACCAGGACTGGATCAGGATCAGGCACAGGATCACCAGGACTGGATCAGGATCAGGCACAGGATCACCAGGACTGGATCAGGATCAGGCACAGGATCACCAGGACTGGATCAGGATCAGGCACAGGATCACCAGGACTGGATCAGGATCAGGCACAGGATCACCAGGACTGGATCAGGATCAGGCACAGGATCACCAGGACTGGATCAGGATCAGGCACAGGATCACCAGGACTGGATCAGGATCAGGCACAGGATCACCAGGACTGGATCAGGATCAGGCACAGGATCACCAGGACTGGATCAGGATCAGGCACAGGATCACCAGGACTGGATCAGGATCAGGCACAGGATCACCAGGACTGGATCAGGATCAGGCACAGGATCACCAGGACTGGATCAGGATCAGGCACAGGATCACCAGGACTGGATCAGGATCAGGCACAGGATCACCAGGACTGGATCAGGATCAGGCACAGGATCACCAGGACTGGATCAGGATCAGGCACAGGATCACCAGGACTGGATCAGGATCAGGCACAGGATCACCAGGACTGGATCAGGATCAGGCACAGGATCACCAGGACTGGATCAGGATCAGGCACAGGATCACCAGGACTGGATCAGGATCAGGCACAGGATCACCAGGACTGGATCAGGATCAGGCACAGGATCACCAGGACTGGATCAGGATCAGGCACAGGATCACCAGGACTGGATCAGGATCAGGCACAGGATCACCAGGACTGGATCAGGATCAGGCACAGGATCACCAGGACTGGATCAGGATCAGGCACAGGATCACCAGGACTGGATCAGGATCAGGCACAGGATCACCAGGACTGGATCAGGATCAGGCACAGGATCACCAGGACTGGATCAGGATCAGGCACAGGATCACCAGGACTGGATCAGGATCAGGCACAGGATCACCAGGACTGGATCAGGATCAGGCACAGGATCACCAGGACTGGATCAGGATCAGGCACAGGATCACCAGGACTGGATCAGGATCAGGCACAGGATCACCAGGACTGGATCAGGATCAGGCACAGGATCACCAGGACTGGATCAGGATCAGGCACAGGATCACCAGGACTGGATCAGGATCAGGCACAGGATCACCAGGACTGGATCAGGATCAGGCACAGGATCACCAGGACTGGATCAGGATCAGGCACAGGATCACCAGGACTGGATCAGGATCAGGCACAGGATCACCAGGACTGGATCAGGATCAGGCACAGGATCACCAGGACTGGATCAGGATCAGGCACAGGATCACCAGGACTGGATCAGGATCAGGCACAGGATCACCAGGACTGGATCAGGATCAGGCACAGGATCACCAGGACTGGATCAGGATCAGGCACAGGATCACCAGGACTGGATCAGGATCAGGCACAGGATCACCAGGACTGGATCAGGATCAGGCACAGGATCACCAGGACTGGATCAGGATCAGGCACAGGATCACCAGGACTGGATCAGGATCAGGCACAGGATCACCAGGACTGGATCAGGATCAGGCACAGGATCACCAGGACTGGATCAGGATCAGGCACAGGATCACCAGGACTGGATCAGGATCAGGCACAGGATCACCAGGACTGGATCAGGATCAGGCACAGGATCACCAGGACTGGATCAGGATCAGGCACAGGATCACCAGGACTGGATCAGGATCAGGCACAGGATCACCAGGACTGGATCAGGATCAGGCACAGGATCACCAGGACTGGATCAGGATCAGGCACAGGATCACCAGGACTGGATCAGGATCAGGCACAGGATCACCAGGACTGGATCAGGATCAGGCACAGGATCACCAGGACTGGATCAGGATCAGGCACAGGATCACCAGGACTGGATCAGGATCAGGCACAGGATCACCAGGACTGGATCAGGATCAGGCACAGGATCACCAGGACTGGATCAGGATCAGGCACAGGATCACCAGGACTGGATCAGGATCAGGCACAGGATCACCAGGACTGGATCAGGATCAGGCACAGGATCACCAGGACTGGATCAGGATCAGGCACAGGATCACCAGGACTGGATCAGGATCAGGCACAGGATCACCAGGACTGGATCAGGATCAGGCACAGGATCACCAGGACTGGATCAGGATCAGGCACAGGATCACCAGGACTGGATCAGGATCAGGCACAGGATCACCAGGACTGGATCAGGATCAGGCACAGGATCACCAGGACTGGATCAGGATGCCACGAGGCTACTGGACCTGACCACGGCAGGACCAGGACGTGGAGTCAGCAAGGCACAGGACTGGAGTCAGCAAGGCACAGGACTGGAGTCAGCAAGGCACAGGACTGGAGTCAGCAAGGCACAGGACTGGAGTCAGCAAGGCACAGGACTGGAGTCAGCAAGGCACAGGACTGGAGTCAGCAAGGCACAGGACTGGAGTCAGCAAGGCACAGGACTGGAGTCAGCAAGGCACAGGACTGGAGTCAGCAAGGCACAGGACTGGAGTCAGCAAGGCACAGGACTGGAGTCAGCAAGGCACAGGACTGGAGTCAGCAAGGCACAGGACTGGAGTCAGCAAGGCACAGGACTGGAGTCAGCAAGGCACAGGACTGGAGTCAGCAAGGCACAGGACTGGAGTCAGCAAGGCACAGGACTGGAGTCAGCAAGGCACAGGACTGGAGTCAGCAAGGCACAGGACTGGAGTCAGCAAGGCACAGGACTGGAGTCAGCAAGGCACAGGACTGGAGTCAGCAAGGCACAGGACTGGAGTCAGCAAGGCACAGGACTGGAGTCAGCAAGGCACAGGACTGGAGTCAGCAAGGCACAGGACTGGAGTCAGCAAGGCACAGGACTGGAGTCAGCAAGGCACAGGACTGGAGTCAGCAAGGCACAGGACTGGAGTCAGCAAGGCACAGGACTGGAGTCAGCAAGGCACAGGACTGGAGTCAGCAAGGCACAGGACTGGAGTCAGCAAGGCACAGGACTGGAGTCAGCAAGGCACAGGACTGGAGTCAGCAAGGCACAGGAGAGCTCTGTCAGGATATCCAGCTTCATAAAGACCAAGTAGATCTGGGCACAGCAGGGACTGTGCACAGAGTTTAAATAGCCCGCCCAGTGCACAGATTGGCTGGAGGAATCATGTGTGTTTGAAGAAGAGGATCCTCATTGGCAGTTCAGCGTCACGTGAGTATTCCAAGATGGCGGCGCCCACGGACCGGAGGCACCGCTGATCCTGGCGCCAGAATACACGTGGGACGCCGAGATGAAGATGCAGGGTCAGATTTGGTAAGTTTTGGAGACTGTCACTGTGCAGTGACAGTCTCTGAAATCCGAAGCTGCAGCACCGCAGGGAGAAATCTGCTGCCAGGAAGACGTCTGACAGGGTAAGTGCGGTGCTTGCAGCCGCAGACCGTGACACTACCGTCTGTGAAACGACCCCTACCTTAGGATTTCTGGTGCAATCTCACTTAAAATGGGGCGTAACAGAAATCTGAAAATGGTGGTGAGTGGTGGCTTTCAATTCGATAGTTTCTGCCTTGCCGAGGAGAAGCAATCAATCATCTCCAGGACGAATATGTGGTGGTGAATGGTGAGTATTTATGTAACCCCAACCCTTATCCTAATTCTTACCCTAACCCTCCCCTTCCATTACCCTAAGCCTAACCCCCCCCTTCCATTTCTAACCCTAAGCGTCTTCTCCCTAAATCCTGACCCTAAGAGCCAGATGTACTAAGCTGCGGAAAAGGAAAAGTGGATATGTTGAGCATAGCAACCAATCAGATTCTAGCTAACATTTTCTAATATTTAGTAGGAAAGTAAGGGCTAGAATCTGATCTTTCACTTTTCCATTCTCGCAGCTTAGTAAATCTGGCCCTAAGACTCCCCTCACTGCAGCCTAACCCTAAAACTCCCCTCCCCTCAGCATGACCCTAAGACTCCCTTCCCCGCGCCCTAATAACCCTTTGGCTCCCTCCCCGCAGCCTGACCATAAGACTCCCTTCCCCGCAGCCTAACCCTATGGTTCCCTCCCTGCAGCCTGACCATAAGACTTCCTCCCTCACAGCCTAACCCTATGGCTCCCTTCCCACAGCCTGACCATAAGACTCCCTTCCCCGCAGCCTAACCCTATGGCTCCTTTCCCACAGCCTGACCATAAGACTCCCTTCCCCGCAGCCTAACCCTATTGCTCCCTCCCCGCAGACTGACCATAAGACTTCCTCCCCCACAGCCTAACCCTATGGCTCCCTCTCCGCAGCCTGACCATAAGACTCCCTTCCCCGCAGCCTAACGCTATGGTTCCCTCCCTGCAGCCTGACCATAACACTTCCTCCCCCACAGCTTGACCTTAAGATTCCGCAGACTCCTAACCCTATAACCCTATAACTGCCTTCCATGCACCTGTTTGCATTTACCTATAAATTGATCTGAGCAACTTCCATTTTGTGTGTATACAGTTTGGGATCATGTCTGGGAGCAGCAGCTGAGAGGGGGTGTTATTCCACAGCAGCTATGTTGGAGGCTTTAAGGAGTTCCTCCTGAGGTAAGTCAGCTCTTAATTTGTAAACATATAAATATGACCCAACATTGGTACTCTCATTGTTATAGTTAAGACCACCATAAGCAGAAAGGCCTTGATAGTGACTGGTGGCTTATCATATATTTGGAAATATGGACGTTTCTGCGTTTTATGTTACAGATTGAACGGTATAGTCTGTTACTGGTTATGGCAGTGTTGCTGGGACATTTTCTTTCCTGTGTTTCTGTTGCTAGCAGATTACCCCGGCCTTCCATGCACCTGTATGCATTTACCTATAAATTGATCTGAGCAACTTCCATTTTGTGTATAACCCTATAACTCCCCATAGAGTCCTCTGTAATACTCACCTGTCCGGTGGGTCTGCGGCAGCGGTTTCCGAATTAATGTATGGATAAGTATGACGAAAAATACATTCAGCATCCTTACCCATTTATTAGTTTAAGCTTCTAATAAGTACCATTTTCCAAATAGAAGCAGGTGAAAAAAAGCTTTCAGCTGTCTGTATTTCTAAAATGGAATTATCAAGGTAATGAATGCATCCCCTTTGAAATATAGAACCATAGGATAAATGTGAAATCCTATCCAGAAATAAGCGATGTTAGAAAATGTTACCATCAACAAATATGACATGTAGTCATGAGAATAAATCCAGACCCCCACACACTTTCCGTCATGCCGTCAGTCGTAACATCAGGAGGGCGCATGCCACTCCACTCTGGTATCTTTCTTATTTTGTAGAGGACAAATGCCAGAGCTAACAGACCAGTATTTGGTAATATATTACTCTCCAAACACGTTTCAACATACTTAGGTCTAATTCAAGGCTATGTGGGCCAGTGTACTTCTGCTCCTTTATAAATGGAATTGGGACCACCCCCTCCTTGTTTGTGGACCCATTTCAATTGGCTAAAGGTCCGAAATATAAATGTACTGTACCAATAATAATAAATAATACATATGTGTTAAGATTATTTGGGACCTATACCTCTCAACAGGGTATACTGTACATGTTCCAGCCAGCAGAGAATCAGTTTAGTGGCAGTGGTCTGAGAGATCAGACCTGTGTTTGTGGCGTCAGTTATTTAAATGACCATTTGAGGGTGCGGTGAGGGCGCGGTTAGTTAGATATATGCACGTACGGAAGTATAATACGCTCAGAAATACACACTTAAAGATAAGGGTGGTCGAGGCACTCGTAAGTCACCGTCAACCCGTCCGTGTGAGGGGAGTGTTATGGGTGTTGCCTTGCAACGGCCGTGCGTATATTTGTGTATTTTAAAGAAACGGATCTCTGAATACGGCCCAGTGTCTCTAAGGTAGCCAGTGTTTCTAGTGCTGCTAGGAGTAGCAGAAGGCATTTTTACTTTGTGGGGGGCCCCCTGTGTGTGGGGGCCCGAGGCGACCACCCCAATCACCCTGAGGTGGATCCAGCCTGAACGCCAGCATGCTCAAGCTCTTAATGGCAGCCTGGGCTTGCTGCAACCTGTGCTGCAGTAATAGAATGATTTTTTTTTAAGTTTTATTACTTTTTTTTATTTAATTTTTTTACTGTAGACTGGAATTTGTACCTTAAAATGCAAGACTTTGGCTGCTACATTATGGGATGTTTACAACATGATGTTCAGCAATTGAATACGTTTTTTTTTACTGCTGTTTTAAGCAGTTAACTGTTTGGGCACAATAATACTGCTATTGAATTTCACAATACTGCTTTTGTTGGCGATTTTGCCTAATTCAATACAAACTAGGCAACATCACTCCCAAAATGCAACATTACGCTTGATTGAATCACCCCAAAAGGAAAGGACAGTGGGGCTGATTCAGAGTCGCACTTCCACCTTTTTTTAGGTGCAAGTGTAGACCTGAGCAATACCATGTTGAATTGCAAGGGGAGGCAGATTTACATTGTAAAACCAGAATTAAAATTAGGATGTGACGTTTCTTAGCTCAATTTTTATAGAATTTTATATTTTATAGATAAAACATAAAGCTATGCAGTATTTTAGTTCTATGTGTAAAAGTAAAGTATTTTCCCTGCAAGCAAAAAAAAATTTTCATTAATTAACATTAACATTAACAATTTTACTTTGAAAAATAGTTTAGCCGAGCTGTACACTTGCACCTGAAAAAAAAAGGTGTAAGTGTATCTCTGAATCAGCCACAGCCTCTGTAATGCTAATGTGTCACAATGTAGACTTTTATTAGATTATTCTACTCTTTAATTGTTATTTTGTTAGCATTTATTTGCACTATCAGCATGCCTTCTTTTGTGTCCAACTGTTTTTTAAAGTTTAGAGTAGTGGTCTAAGCTCAACTTTAGAATGCACATTAGATAGCATAGCACTGGTCAGTATGGGTCTGATTCAGAGATACGATTTCCACGGCACTTAGGAGCGTATATTTAAGATCTCAGAAAATTTGCATTACTGCGCATGCGTAGTAATAGTGCAACGCCGTCTACGTAGCGGTTAGGAGCGTAAATTCGCTAAGAGCGTAAGTTTGAATCGCACGCAACAACTTAAGATCTTAAGTGCTGCGAATCTTTAAGATCTTAAGGATTTGCATGGAAATGGGCGGGGGGAGGCAGGGAAATGAGGGAAAGTGGACGTGGGCTGACACTTAGGATCTTAAATAAACGCTCCCACGTCACTTAAGATCCCAAATGACAGCGCAGAGTTAGGGCTAGTCAATGGTGGTCTAAGTTTAAGATCCACCGCTGTTTGCAAGGGGAGTGACTGTTTATGCAGTGTGCTGGAACATGGTAAGATCTTAGCTAAGGTGCGTATATTTGCGATCTTTTCGCAATTGCATCTCTGAATCACCCCCTATGTGTGCAGCACTCAAGTAACTTTCCTGCTTGTCACAAAATCATTTGAGAACATCTTCAGTTTGGCAGCTCTATGTTCAGCAAACACCAAACAATGCTTATCTCCAGCATTCCATCATAAATGACAGCTAATGGGTAAATACTTTGCTCCAAGCAGTAGGTGGCGATACAAGAGGAGAAATTATTCTGGTTCCAGCGTTATTCCGGATTTTACCTATACGTTTACACAAAATCTCTATATGAACTACTCTGCTTGCGTTTACAGACCTTTTAAGAAATGACTACTTTTAGGTGGATAATTGTCTTTGAGATAAATGTACGTCGGTCTCCAACAAAATGGACGCCGCAGGAAACGTAACCGCAAATACAGTGTAATGCTAAAGTGTGTTTCGCTCTACTTTTCATTATTGGAATAGGCTGGGATAGAGGGACAGAGTGACAGTCTGCAGAAGCTCCTGTATGTATCCTGTATCCTGGCTCTGCAGGCTGCGCAGTGAGTGAAGCCGGGGGATAGTAAGTAATGGGGCAGTATGCTTAGAAATGGCTAAAACTGATGCAAGGTGTCATTTAAATGAAGTGCTTTTGAATAGTGCAAGATAGCTGACAGCTCACCCACACTGCACTCACTGCCGGTGCCATAATAACTTTCATAAGGTCCCTCCAGGTATAGACACCTGCGATGTCCATATTTTTCTGTGTCTGTTAATGATCATGATGTACAGTATAAATATATTAGTATTTATTAAATCATATTTTCTTTCTTCATCTTGTAGGAAAAAAGGATCCCCGAACAACATTTTAACCTTTCAACAAGTGTACTGCAGGTATAGTACATTATAGACTGTTCAAATACAGCCATCACTTTTGTTGCTGTATTTTGTTTGAAAGCATTTTTATATTCATGTCATTTAAATCAAAGTTTAGAAAACCTTATATATTATAATTGTATTTTTTTCATAAATCTAAAATCCAAGGTATTGGAGTTAGATTTCCATTGAAATTTTGTGATTAAACTTCAGGTATTTTTTACCTAGTTATCTTAAATGTTATATTTGTTTAAATAACCATGTTGACACTGAATTTACAGTGACTCCCATCTAAAGGTAACTGCTGAGTGCAGAAAAACTTAAGCCAACCCTATGGGATGTCTTAATCTTTAAGTAAAAGTTAATTCATGGTTTTTCACATGCTGCAAGACCTAACTGGCTATCCCTCATAGTCTGTTTGTATTCTTAACTACAAATAGACTATGCACAGGTTTTGTTGAAGGCACAAATATTAGAGATTATCCAACCCCCTGATTTGGGAGGCGCAGAACACAGTTTCAATAAATCATATACAAAAACAGAGGAAGAGATTAAAGAAGAGTAATGATCTCTCTTTAAAGCGAAACTGTTAAGTAATGCACAGAATCTCATATATATAACTCTCGAAAAGGCATCAGATAAAACAAATAATTTTAATGGTATAACATTAAAAAATGAATAAACAATTTGGCGATATACAAAGTTAAAATAAAACGAATGATCTCAACAAAGACATGCAGCAAAAACGAATTGCACAATATCTCTTTAAATAAATCATACACCGCTCATAGACCCAACTAGCTGGAGGACAAATCTTTCCCTTTACCAAACAAA
>WWET01001901.1:9152-30485 GCA_011038615.1 Limnodynastes dumerilii | reverse complement strand
TCGGCCAGATTTATTAAGATGTGGGATTGGAAAAGTGGAGATGTTGCCCATAGCAACCTATCAGGCATTTTCTAGTATGTAATAGAAAAGTGAGAGATAGAATCTGATTGATTGCTTTGGGCAATATCTCCACTTTTCCTTTCCTGTAGCTTAGACCTGAAGTTTTACTTTTCATTCAATGTCTGTATTTATGGTTACACACTGAGCAGAATGTGAATTTTCCACACAGTGTCTTGCTTTAGCAGCTGTAAGCACTGACAGTGACTGGCTGCGGTCTGACTATATTAGGGGAGGTGCTCTCGTGTACAAATGTGTATGTATATAGATATATAGATGGTTTTATAACGTTCAAAATTCTACAAGGCTTGTTTTCTACAACAATAGTATAGACCCTGCCTATAGCCTTCAGTAATGTTAACACATCTGTTAAGTAAATAAACAGTTAATCTAGTGAAAAATTCAGCATAGTTTATATTATTTGTTCCCTTTTAAAGGTGGTACTGGTGCTCTTGCGCATGAATTGGTTTGGATATACCCAGACATGAAAGTCAATGTACTTGACTTACCTGACGTTATTAAACATGTTTCTGAATTCCAGCCTGCACAAATGGATACAAGTCCTGTAAGGTTTACTTCAGGTAATGCTTCTCTTTAGAGTACTTTTGAAATGGTAAACCTTTCCCAGTTTGTAATGATTGAGGAAATGTAAACATGCCCTGTCCCATTTATCTGACACATAGTAACAGACAAAACTGTATTGTCCCTAGAACCTATTTTACCTTCAATGTAGTTTCAGGATATCCCTGTGTTTATCCCAATCATTGTTAAATTATTTTACTATGTTACCAGCTCAGAGTAAGCAACTTATCAACTATTGTGTCTGTAAATTTTTCTGCACATTTCCCCCAAACCTACCATTCTATAGTTCATACTCATGTGCTTTTATTCTATGACATCTGTTCTTTTGAAAAAATGCCACCCACTAGTACCTTGTTAATCCCCTTTATATATTTGATAACTGTTCTTATATACCCCCTCTCTCTTTGCCCCATGCTGTAAATGCTTAGTTCCTTTAGTCTTTCCCATATGTTTAGTGACACATGCCATTTACCATTTTAAGTTGCTTTTCTTTTGAACTGTCTAATTTATTTATGACCTTCTGGAGATATGTCCTAACTAAACATATACCGTAGACTGTACAAATGACCTATAAAGTGACATTACTACAACTAATTCCTCCCCACTATGCAACCAAGCATCTGACTTTTGTCTCATAGTGACTCATCAAACCCTTTCCGCCTTTGCATTTTCTAATGAAAGGCCATTAATAGTATATTAAGCTTTTAGGTTTTTGTGTTCCAAGTGCATGATTCAGAATTTTTTGGCATTAAGCTGTAGCTGACCATGTTTTAGATGTTCTGGTTATTAAGAGTTATTGAAAACTTAACAATTATGCAAGTCATAAATATCTCCCTTCTATATCTAACTAGTACCTTGGATCTGTACTAAATAATATCTACCTTGGTGGTAGTGGTTACTACATTCAGGGCCACCACTATGAGGGGGGTGCCCCCCAATCTAGCAACAACCGGCATACGTGCATTTCGTTTGCCACTGTGCTCATGTGCAGAACAGTGCCTGAACTGTGAATGCGCGGACTGGCTTTCAGCTGACATTTGCCGTTTCAATTAAAGAGCTGTAGCCGCCTGCTACACTGTATTAGTGCAGCGGCTCTGTAGATGCTGCCAAGGAGTAGTAGAGGCGGGTATTGGCCGGGATCTGGCTGACCTCTGCCGCTATTACTCCCCGGCAGCATCTACAGAGCCGCAGGACGCAACTAATATAGCGTATCAGGGAGCCACGGCTTTATAAGTGAAGCTGACGGGACCTT
This sequence comes from Limnodynastes dumerilii, assembly GCA_011038615.1. Classification (NCBI taxonomy): domain Eukaryota; kingdom Metazoa; phylum Chordata; class Amphibia; order Anura; family Limnodynastidae; genus Limnodynastes; species Limnodynastes dumerilii. The sequence continues at coordinate 28,594 of WWET01001901.1, read as the reverse complement.
CCAGGGCGTTGGTCCCAGTTCAAACACTCTAGGGACGGCACTGACTACAGCTGTGTTATGAATTCTCAATAGGGTTTCACCATGTGGTATAATAACTGGCAATCCCATTACATGGTGTTATAATGTGTTCCCACCATGTGGTATAATAAGCATTTTCCCTATGTAGTGTGATAAGGTTGCTGGATCTCCATGGATCACTCTAAGTGATGCTTTGCTCTAATTTATCTGACCATAGCCAAGCAAAGCAGCGAGTCAACAGTAAAGGTCTCGTCTTTTTGTTTTGTTTTGGACTCCTGCTAATAAACACTCGTTAACATGGATTAAAATTTCAGAAGATTCAGTCCATTTGTTTAAATACCTTATAAGAACATATTCTTATTTGATGTGTCACTTAAGTGTAGTGAGGATTAGGTGTGATGATCTGTAGTGTTCTATGAGTATATTCTATATCTGTGGTTTGTCTTTAAGAGAAAGAATGAGGAAATGTCTGTTCTTCAGAAAAAGGAAGTTGCACCCCCCTCCCAATTAGTTCTCCATTTCTAAATAGAATATTGGTAAAGGAAATCAAGGCTAATGATTTGTCAATGTTTTGGGTTTTTTTGCCTGCTGTTCAATTATCCATATGCTTCAATTCAGTGGTTTTAGAAATATAATTTTCATTTTCACTGATTAGAAAAGTGAACACCTAACACTTATTCTTCTTCTTCTTAACTAAGCTTTAAGGGGTTTAGGATCGAGCATGTTATGAAGATTAAGGTTGGCAAACATCTGCTATGTCACTTTCCATGCTGGATGAAGGGATTAGTATTTTTTGTGATCTAGAAGTGGAAGAGTGGGGGGTTGTTAGAGGTACTGTATAAATGGACTGGATCCAGATTTCCAGTTTCCTTGTGATTCCGAAGCAAATCAATTGGATAGGTCATCAAATCCAGGAATGTGTGCAGTCCCATTGTTGCCTCTTCCTCTGCTTTTTTTTGCTGTTACCTTTTTTTTTTTTTTCTCCTCCTTTCTCTCTCCATCTTTCCCCTCCCTTCCTCCACTCCATCTTTCCCCTCCCTTCTCTCTTCCTCACTCCCTTTCTTTCTCTCTTCTCCTCTCATCCTCTCTCCCTGCTAATAGTATCTTGTCTTGTTTGCTGTAATAGGTAACTTCTTAACAGACACCCTTCCTGAAGCTGATTTATACATCCTATCAAGAGTCTTGCATGATTTGCCTGATGAAAAACTAAACCACCTTTTGAAGAAGTTATCAGAAGCTTGTTACTCAGGTAAAAATACGTAGGTAGCAAAATGTACAATGTAAGAGTCATTAAGCATGAGTATCTTTTGCCTTTTATTTTCAATTTGCTGTGACGTTTTCTAGGCAGGAAGGCCTTGCTCATTGCGGAAATCGTCCTTGATGAAGACAAAAAGGAACCAAGAGCATTGTTACAGTCTCTCAGCATGGGTGAAGGGAAGCAGAGAAGTGGAACAGAATACAAGAAACTTCTAGAAATACATGGATTTAATAGTGTGCAAATCAAGAAGACTGGCAACTTATTAGATGCAATCCTAGCTGTAAAAAGATAAGGGGATAGATTAGGAACTTTTCTCTAGCAATGAATACTTTCATTGGAATGTACACTATTGTGAAACAATTTCAGCAAACCAGATGATCTAATATAACAATGACTTTATTTGTTACATTAAAAGAAAACTTTTTATCAGCAAATGTTTTATAAGGCACTTTATTGCTATTTGTTCAATTTTGGCTTGATGGTCTCAGTAAATTCCAACATAATCGTCATATTTTAATGGGGGAAGTATGTATCCTATTAAACGTTTTAGAGTAAATATACGTTTTTATAAGTAACTGCAAATGTACGGAATGTGTGCACAGGTACAATAATTTACATATTTAATGGATACTATTTAAATTAGATGTGAATATAGATATATACTTCACCTCCCGAACCCCAAGGTTGTGCAGTCTAAGGCTTTGAAGCAAAATGGTAACTGGCACAATACACCTGATGCAGGCTGAAGTGCATGAAGAACACATCCTGGGGTTTGAAAGACTCCACCCAAATAATGGATCTTTTAAGAGCAATCCGGATGTGAACCAAAGTGTGGCACAATGACATTATGGTCTCTTCCTCAGTCATCCAGCTGCAAGTGCACAATTATTCCACTGTTGTGTAGTAGAAATGTTGGTTAAGCTTTGCACACGTATGCTCTGTTAATGAAATGTGAACGGAATTGGCGTGGTGAAACAGTGCCAGGATATTAACAATTGTTACAATATCAGCAGTAGTGCAGGATAATTGGATTAAATAACAATTGACTAGAATCAGACCCCTGACATAACAGAGAAGTGAACTCTCATGTCTTTCCTCTCACAGGCGGACTTTGCAGCAGTTACGCTGCTATAGACCTTGAGTCTCCTGTGTGGTTCAGCGGTCATATGGACTGCTCATCCACATGGAAGTCTCAAAGCCGGCCCATACTGTAAAATTTAAATGGTCCTTCCTGCCTTGGTGAACAGAGGAGATGGGCCACCTTGTCACCCCCAATATCTTCTTATTTACGGAGAGATCTGCAATGTAACTTCCAGCGCACAGATGTTAGTTAGGCTTGCTTGCTTACGCAAGTGGCTTGTGTAATTAGCCTATTATAAGAATGCCTGGATCCAGTCCAATACCATGAAGTCTTCCAGGCAAACAGGAAAGAGCTGAATAAGGGCAAATAGTCACAAGTGAGTCCCACTTTAACTCCCTGTGTCCATTTAGTATAGTGGTTAAAAAAAGGGAGGGGAACTTCAAATGAATAAACTTTTTTTGTTTTATTTTAAAATATCTCTATATACACTATAAACACTAAATAAAATAAAAAAAAGCTATAACCTTTAATATGAAGCCATAGCTGGGATGGATGTAACCGTAAAGTCTAATCTGCTGTGTTAGCTTGGACTCGGGCTGCTTTGAGATGAACAATACAAGCCTCTAGTATAGTTGGCACTGTCACTTTTTCGAGTTGTCAGTCTCTTTCTCATAGTGTTGAACAGGTAAAATGGAGACTTGGATTTATACCCTGAGCCAGGTGTTGTCCATTGATTGAAGGTCATATAAAAACTTTTACAGTCACTTTGCAAATAAGGCACTACCTTTCATTAACCAAAAGTTGCTGCATGTAAACAATATTTAATACATATATGATTCACGTTCTAAAACTATTCAAGTAAAATCCAAAAATACTTGACACTGCTCTGATTAATACATAAGATCTTATTTCATGGTGTTTGTCATGTTTCCTTAATTATATAAATAACACATAACGCTGAGAGAGAGATGCTCCTTAGTCTGGAGATTATATACACAACAATCAAATTTCTGCAACAGGGTAGAAATACAGAGGATAATGTGTGCTGTATTGAGGCAGGAAATATTAATACCCATAAATTAGTGTTGTTATTAACATTTGTATGAACAGAATGTAAGCAATAAAGAACTACAGGGTAGGAACACAGTAGAGGAAGCAGTCAAGGAATGACATTGTGGTGAATCAAAACTGTCTAGCAAAGAAGGGGGGTGAAGAAACAAAGCGCGAAAAAGAAGTGTATAGGAAAAGGATTGCAGCAAAGGGAGCACAGGAAGGAGGAGAGAGAGGTGAGAGCAGTGACGCAGTAGGGTCAGTTGTGACGGTCGGTAGGTAGAGACGGAAAGGTGGAGATAGGGTGAAAAAACAAGGAGAGAGTGCCCTGTCCTAGGAGATACAGACTAGGGAGAAGGGTGGACGGATAGGAGACAAGGAGAAAAGAGGATTAAGACAGCTGCTGTGAAACAGATACAACAATCAGTAAGTGCATGAATGAAAGCATTTGTTAAATGGGATGTGCTTGTATATAGCCCAATCCCCATGCAGCATATTAGAGACAAAGGGACTTAATAATGCGTATCCTTTATTTCCAAAAATATGTACAATACAATTAGAAAAAAACCCTTACACTACACCTAATTTAAGGGATTATTACAATGCATGCATTTGGTATCCAGTACACTTCTTAATTAGGCTTTTCTGTTGGTATAGATAACATAAATTAAGATACTGGTTGACGATTGCAATGGCTGTTTCCATGGTTGCAGAGGTTTCTAAGGTTAGTCAGCTTTTACGCCTTAGTTTATAGGTTGGATCCAGAACTTTGCTGTTGCTGCTGTTAGGGCTCCAGCCCCAGAAGAGTGCCGATAGAGTATCCCTGTGTGTGCAAGGGGAGTGATGACTTCCAACACGAGGACCCTAAATTACCATTTGCTCAACGGCCTCCGGAAAATGAGGCCTGTGCGTAAATGAAGATTGTATGTTAGTCCCGACTGCACCATTAGCAAAGCTCCCCCACGCATGCCATATGGTTCTGCCCTGCTTCTAGCTTAAAGCCTTGAACTTTGTGCTGGAAGCCACATACAAGAAGAGCATGTGCAAGCGCCAGTTACGGTCATAACGAGTGTAACTTGCTAGCAGTGGGAGTTGTCGCCTTGAAAAGGGTCTTTTAGAAGTAGAGACGGTCAAAAGCTAATTTTCGTTTGTCTTTATTTCAAAAATTACCATTTTCTAAATATTTCAGAACAATGGTATCGGAGACCTGCTGCCGCACTGACTAAGAGTGAGTGAGACTCTCCAGAGAGTTTTAGGGTTGGGCTCTGAGGAAGAGAGAGTTAGGTTCAGGCTACGGATAGAGGAGTCGTAGGGCCAGGCTGCGGGGAAGGGAGGGTTAGGGTAAGGGTTGTGGTTACATTTATTCCATTTGCAGCACCGTCTTCTGTCTCTGCAAGGCAAAAGCAATGTAGTTCCTTGCCAGTTTGAAACTTGCTGCGAGAGAATGGGCCTGATCCAGACCTACGGCCGCAAGCGATAGTACGCCGATCGTAAGCGAAAATTTGTGAAAAAAAACGCACTACGCATGTGCAGTATGACAACTTCCGGTCGACCGAAGGACATGAGCGTACAGCGAGCGTATTTTCAGCGTATTTTTTGCTCAAGGGGCGTGCGTTTGTTACTACACAGAGGCGGGGATAGCCATTTAAATTGTAGAGTATGGGCGTGCTAAGCCCAGTACGACCAGCGTATCGGTACAAAAATTCGCACGTACGCTGGAAAATCTTAGGGTAGGGTTCAGCCGCCGTAAGCAGGTACAATCAATGGGAGTGTTATGGGCGTGAAAGTTTATACGCCCGGGCGAACGTACGCTACGCTCGCGGGCGATTGCGGTCGTAGGTCTGGATCAGGCCCAATGAGTCTATAGAAAAAGGCCATTCACAGCAGCGACCTAAACCCCTTGCAAGTTTAGATGCAGTCCTAGGTGTCTTGCATTATACTGGTAAATAATCATAACCAGTATAATGGTTTTAATAATGAAACTAAGAATGGTTTTATTGATCTAAAGCTCACTACTGAATATATTGTAACATAGGGCCGGTCTTTAAGACCGCATATACGCAATCTACGTAACGAAACGATATGTAGATTACGTACAATAGTTACTACACATGCGTAGCTCAGGATCTGGCCTCTTATTTATATTTAGTCTCTTATATGTTCCAATTCAGTTCCTTCTTTTAAGTAAAAAAAAAACGAAGCAAAATAAATATAGAAAACTGTGCATGGTTTTTGTGTAATCATCTTGGTCAGTTATACGCTGTGGTTTTAAAGTTCCTGAAAGAATTCAGGAAAGTTAGAAGAGGAAATGAAAGCTAAACAGTTGATGCAGCAAAATAATGAATCAAAGCAGATCCTGAAAAGAAACATATATGATCGTATTCAAGCTTAAGAAGCTACCGCTGACTCCAGCTCAGTCTTTTGAGAAATAACCTACAATGCATGCGTAGTAGTTTATTTACACAATCTATGTACCATTGTAGGATAAGATCCAGACTCCTGCACGCTTTTCCGACCGAGAGAGGAACTTCCCCTCTTACTACCCTCTCTCGTGCGAGGGCACTTACATTGCCATAAGCCTGCCTTGACTAAAGCATGCAGATCAGCGATCTGTACGATAACGCCCCCACACTGTACCATTACCATGCTTCCCACTCACCCGCCTTAGTGGGCGGAGGGGAAGCAAAGCCTATTTCTTATGAAATTGCATTGTACGGAACTAAGTTTGCATGTGTCCTTCAATATGGCCACTTACGCACCTTGGGCCTGATCCAGAGCTACGGCCACCGTCACTAGTACGGCGGCCGTAAGCGTAATGCGCCGGGCAGACGTTGGCCGGCGTCACTATGGAAACGCCCGATCTTAGATTGGGCGTCCATAGTAGTGCCGTAGGGACGCTGGAGGGGACATACTAACGCCGCCGTCCCAGCGTATCAACTCTCCCTTACGCCGGATGAAGTTAGGGTAACCTTCAGCCGGCGTAAGGGAGAGTTAATACGCTCCTACAAGGTGGAGTGTCGGCTACAGCGCTCAGTGTAACATCGTAGCTCTTGATCAGGCCCTTGCGTGTGTAATCGGCGTGACGTACGTAACTCTGGATCCGGTCCGTTGATTTATAAAGTGCACTTAGGAGTTTAAGGAAGAAGAGGCATGCAACAACAGCCTCTGTCCTTTTTTAAGAAGAGTGGGTGGGTGGAGGGATTTAAATTAGTCTGGGAGGGTGTGGGGAAGAGATCCTCCTTAAGAAGGAAAATATGGACAGTTAGTTAAGGAAGTCTTATGGCAAGTCTTAAGTGCCGTAAGGTTCCTAAAAATAGGGGTATGTTGGGGGTTACTGCCGCACCTAACTCATTCTGATCTATGAATACAGTCCATAGGGCCATATTCAGAGATCCGTTTTTTAAAAGCACACAATTATATGCATGCATGTAGCAACGCAACACCCACGACACTCCCCTCTCCATAGACAACTCTGATCTTAAAGTGTGTACTTACGTGCATATGTCTTCTGTCCGTGCGATTCATTATAGCCACGCCCTCAAACGTTCATTTAAATGCCCTCCCCACCCAGTTTCATGTATATTTTCAAGTACGTATTTCTACGCCGCCCATCCGTACGTATGTACCCAAGTGCGCTTCACATGTCCGTGCCTAGAGCACTTACGAGCGTATATTCAACATAAGTTACGTAAATAAAGTTACTACACGTGCAGTTATACCGTACCTAAAAATACGCACACAACTCCACGTGAAAACGGATCTGTGAATACGGCGCATAATCTTTAAGTATTCCAGTAAAATAAAAGTAAAGCTACCAAAATGTGTAATAGGAGCAAAAATAACAGCAAGACATTAAAAAAGAAAGAAAAAAATCTAATAAGAAATAGACACATTTGTAAAAAACTGGAGCTTGCTCCGTTGGAATGATAGAGAGCCAGAGAGCTTCATAGAGATCCGCTAGCACTGGACTTCATTATCCGGCCATCTATGCATATGCTTTATAAGCACTAGCACAGCCTTGACGTGTGAGTGAGCAGCTAAATTAAGTTTTCTGTTTCAAGTACATGGAAATTGCCATATAGACGTCTAGATGGGCACGGTAGAATAAGGCGTGCTCGCCTTTTAACTCAGCTCATCTACTGCCAGAAAGTCATTATACCCAGGGGCATCTTAACAGCAGGTCCTGGAAAAAGCAAAGCAGAGGGGCCCCTGCCAACCCATTCACGGAAACAAACATGTAACCAAACTTTAGAACATGATAAGCTTTGAAAGACACCAAGATTACAATATATAAATGATAATCCATCACACTTCCCCTTCATCACACTGTTGCCCCTTGATCCTCACACTGTGCCCCCAAAATTATCAAATTGTGCCCTCTACAATTTTGCCCCACCTTGTGGGTGTCTAGCCATAGTGGCTGACACCCCCCTCCGTGTGCCCAGCTGTCTGCCCCCCTCCATATGTGTGTCCTTTCAGCCTTCTGTCCCTGTCATATGTGTGTCCAGCCAGCATTCATCCCTCCCCTTATATGTGTCCAGCCTTCTGCCCCGTCCATATGTGTTCAGCCAGCTTCCTGCCCCCTGCAGTCCAGCAATCCATCTTTATTTACTTACCTGATTTCTACCCTACTTTTTCTCTCCACTGCAAGCTCTCTGCAGTGATGAAACTGACATGATCTTAGGTCAGGGTTGTCGACTTTTAAAAGCTTCCCTCCGGGAGATCCCAGAGGGGTCATAGATGCATGCAGGGGGTGGTGCTTAACGGCGCAATTTATGCAAATCGTGTCATTAAGCCCCACCCCTTGACTATCAATTACCCCTTTCTGGGTTTCATAAAGATGGGGGTGGGGCTTGATGACGCAACTCACGGCTCTCCCGGGATACCGAGAACTGCCCAAATTTCAGGAGTCTCCCAGACATTCCGGGAGAGTTGCCAAGTATGTCTTAGGTCAAGCCAGCGTGATCATAATGGAAGTTCACAGCAACGCAGACATATGTAGGCACTATGTACCGTATATGCCACAGTTACTGTTGGCTATTATTACATTAACAGCTGTCACCACTGATATTCAGCTAATAAATATAAATATGTCTAATTTGGTTTTCATATTGCCAAATCTAATTCTGATTTATCATTTAACTTTTGACTATGCCTCACTGACTCATAACATTCTGTTCTGTCTTTTTATTTTACTCCTACAGTTGTTACATCTGCTTTTCATCTGCTCTCTCGTTTACATTTCTCCATTCCCTCTTTATGTCCAACAATATCCACTTTCTGTCCATTTACCTTCCATTACCTCCTTTTCTGCTACAACCATGCTCAGGGCTAATCCAGAGCTGCACTTTCTTTAGGTGCAAGTGTAGAGCTGAGCAACACCATGTTTAACTGCAAAGGGAGGCACATTTATATTGTGTAAGCAATTGTAATTGTAAGGTAAAGTTTCTAAGCACAATTCTAATTTATAAAATAAACATAAAGCTATGCTGTATGTGAGTTCTATGTGCACAAGAAAAGTATTATCAATGCATACAAAATAATTAATATTGATTAGCACGCCTTACATTGCAAAATGGTTTAGCTGAGCTGTACACTTGCACCTGTTTTCCCCTTACTCCCAAACTCTGACTCAGTCCCCTCTTTTCTCATTTAACTCTTCCTTTTCTCTCTGCTTAAACTGCCCTCTCCTGTTCTAATTGCCCCCTCTCTGTACTCCAACTGTCTACTCTTTCTGCTCTGTTTCAACTGCCACTTCTCCCTCCCTCTATCAATCATCACATCACTCTTTGCTGAAATTGTAAACTCTCTCTGCTCTGCTCTGCTCTTGTCTGTCTGTCTGCCTGTCTGTCTGCCTGTCTGCCTGTCTGCCTGTCTGCCTGTCTGCCTAATCCCATTCTTTGGAAAGAAAGTGGGAGGGGCTTTATGTTAAGTGCTGAATGCATGTTCTTAAAACATTTAGGAGGTACTCACTGACACAGAATGCTTATGTGACTAGGGGCCAGATTTACTAAGCTGTGGGAAAGGAAAGGTGGAGATGTTGTCCACAGCAACCAATCAGATTCAAGCTGACATTCTATAGCATGTAATAGGAAAGTGAGAGCTAGAATCTGGCTGGTTGCTATGGGCAACATCTCCACTTTTTCTTTCCCACAGCTAATTAAAACTGGCCTTAAATGTCAGAACATTGCAATTGTAATTGAAGTAAATTAGCAATCTTCTCACTATAATTTATGGCAACACTATTTTTTTTATTAAATAATTGAACTACTCACAAAAATTTTATTAAAAATTTATTATAGAAATAATTTTCTTCTTTTTCATTAAATATTTTCTGGTATAGTAACCTGTACTTCTGTTTCCAGTCTTGGTGAAAATGCAAATATACGTCTGTTTTTCTGGAAACGAAAGAAACAACTGACAATTATTCTTTGTTTAAAGTTAATTTGAATTATATATATGCTGTTAGGTTAATTGCGGCAGCAGTGTCCTGTTTGAGAGTCCAAACTATAAATAGAGCTGGATCATACCCTCCAACATTTTATAATAGAAAATCGGTACCCTTAGGGGCGTGGCTTGTCCTGTGAATGGGCAGGGCTTTAATCTGCTCTCATTTGCATGTATGATAAAGTGTAAAATCTCATTTACACCTTATCATATGTGCTAAGCACTCACAGGAGAGGGTCTTGTCACTATAACAGAGCTGTAGGAGTCTGTCCCTGCAGCTCTACTATAGTGATCAGATGCAGAAGGGCTGGAAAAGGAGTTTAGAGGGGAGGGAACAGCTGAGGTCAGAATCCGGTACAGGAGCCCTTTTAGCCGGTACAGACCATTAAAAACCGGTACTGTACCTGCTAAATAGGTACAGTTGGAGGGTATGTGTGACTAGGGGCCAGATTTACTAAGCTGTGGGAAAGGAAAGGTGGAGATGTTGTCCACAGCAACCAATCAGATTCAAGCTGACATTCTATAGCATGTAATAGGAAAGTGAGAGCTAGAATCTGACTGGTTGCTATGGGCAACACCTCCACTTTTTCTTTCCCACAGCTAATTAAAATTGGCCTTAGATGTCAGAACATTGCAATGGTACTTCTTGAAGTAAATTAGCAATCTTCTCACTATAATTTATTTCAACTCTATTTTTTTTATTAAATAATTGAACTACTCACAAAAAATTTTTTTTACATTTATTATAGAAATAATTTTCTCCTTTTTCATGAAATATTTTCTGGTATAGTAATCTGTACTTCTGTTTCCAGTCTTGGTGAAAATGCAAATATACGTCTGTTTTTCTGGAAACAGGAAAGAAACAACTGACAATTATTCTTTGTTTAAAGTTAATTTGAATGATATATATGCTGTTAGGTTAATTGGCTGCTGGCTAAATTAACCCTAGTGTGTGTTTGTGTATGTATGTTTTAGGGAACTTAAATTATAGTTTCATACAAACCGCCAGCAATTTGAAGGTTTAGAAACCGCCAAACAATGCCAGTGGTTTTAATTGCTGGACAAACTGCAGTTTAGTAAATCTGGCCCTAAGTGAGGATCTTTATTGGCCTGTTTTTTGTAAGTCTACTTACCTCTGAGTTAAATTTACAGTCTTGTGTAAAATCCAAAAAATTCTTTGGTTGTGGAATTCGAGGAAAACAAACATTTATTATCCTAGAGAAAAAAAAATCCTTAGAAAACATGTTCAAATTTCAAATTCAAGTTTTTTTTTTTATTCAAAGTTCTTAATTCATATTTGGAAATATTGTAGGTGTAGGTGAGTGCGCTCATCTTCGGAAGTAAAATTGACTTCCTTAGTACTTATACCAGTGGGTGGTAATTTGCTGTTCCAAACCCAAAATTGTCACAAATCTGTAGTTTTCCACTACATAAAACTTTATGGTATTAGTTGAAACACCCACTTTGTGTTACCCATACAATAATAGCATTAGTATGATTAGGGGCGGAACTACCATTGGTGCTACAGGTGCAACGGCACCTGGGCCAATGCTGATACAAGGGCCCACAGCCGTCATCACCGTACCACTGAAACTCTCCACCGGGTTACCTGGGATATCATCAGGACCAAAGAGATTTTTTGCACCTGGCCCACAAATCGCTAGTTACGCCTCTGCATCAGGGGTATAAATGGGGTCCTGGGCGTCTCTGGCAAACTAAGACTCTGGCGTCCCCTTACCTTCTGAGCTTAGCTGCTCAGACCATTTGATCTTCTTTTATATGAATCAGATAGGCTTTACTGCTGAGCCCAGCGCTACCTCTACCCTCAACCTGTGGCAGACTGTATCAGAAACATCAGAAAACTTATACTGTACATCACAGATGGCTGCTAACACTGATGCTTCTGCTCTGTTGCCCCTTATATAGTGGAGCACAGGAAACAGAGATTCTAACCCCTATCCACAAGAGGCACAGATGAGAGGTGCATCCCTCGACTGACACCCCTGAGTACAGTAACAGCTGTACTACTATATTTGTATCCTAATGTTAGAATTGGCACAAAGTAGTATTGTAAGTCTGCTATGAAATTAGAGGTGGATGGAGTTGGTTATTATTATAGTCACATAAAAGTGAGAAGAAAGTGCCTGATCTGGTCCACCATCGGGCGGGGAGACAACAGAGACTGGAGTCCTGAACCCAGAAAGAGAAGGTGGGCCACCAATACTCATCTCAGTTCTCCAGAAGTGGGTATCAGCAGTGGGAGACATGAGTCAGTCACCAGTCTTCTAATGCCAATACTTGCTGCTGGAGAGCTGTAGCAGGCTGCACATCAGCGGGCTATTGTGCAGGGAGGACTTCTTGAACACAAGACTTCACTGTGCATCAGACGGCTGTCAATCTTTCTGCAGGTCTGCAGCACTCATCTACAGTATATGTGACGTCATGGCATGTGATGTACCATAGCGTTTTGGTGGCAGACCTTGCGTCTTGTAGTTCTGTGTGCTTCAAAAGTAGCTTTTTCAATAATGTAATACTATATTTTGAGGCTGTTATACTCAATATTTTCATTACAGGAGTGATAAATGCCTACTTATTTTAATGAGGTTGTTTTTCATTGGTTCTTATTTTTACCTAATTACATTCAAACCCTTTTACAAGTTTTGTATTGTTAGAAGTGAAATGTTACCTTTTGTAATGCACGGTTGTTATTATCAGCAACACTGTTATTAAACCAGTAACCAGAATGACAGCGATGAGCGTAATGTCCAGAATTTTCTTACGGTTTTTCTGACACATATCTAAAGGAATAAGTGAAAACGGTTTTCAGTGCCTCAATTCTAAACTTATGTACGGCAAAATAACACTTTAGTTATACTGACCTCAATAAGCCTAATGCTGACCACACACTTTTCCATATCTCCCGTCATGATTGTAGAGCGCACACGCTGCACGATAACTGACCAAGGGCCAGATCCAGAGGTATGTTTCCATTACGTGTCAAGATGTAACGCATTTACGCTAGCGTATTTACTATGCACTGCCCTCGCTCGTCGAACCCTACCTTAACTTTACGCTGCGTAAGTACTGATGCATGTACAGGCTACACGTATGTACCTGCCTAAGCACACCCAGACTGTATGATTTAAATGCCTCACCCCGCCTCTGAAGCGTGATTACGGGTGTCGTATGGTTGGCACGCCCCTTCATATGTAGTTACGCTGATGACACTAGCCTGGTACGTACGTTCAGAGTTCTGTGACGTAACATCTGCCGCGCCCAAGTGCAGTGCATACAAAACAGCGTTTTTACGTCAGTGGCTAACGTACTTAGTTCTGGATCTATCCCCAAGCTCTTAACTGTGCTGTGCCAATGGCCCCAATAGGATTGGCACAGTGTAGATCAGATTTTTAAACATACCAGCTGATCTGATTGTTTTGTTGGCATGTAAACAAATCAATCCAGCATAGTATTAATAGTATCCAGTGTTTTGTTGCTCTGAAGTTCCAGAGGTTTAAATATTAGGATTATCTAGCATCATCACCATTAGTCATTAAAAACCTATATTTATTTTTAAAATGAGTTAAATAGAAATGTAGAATAATAGTTGAATATGAAAATTATTTTAGCAGAATTAGCCCTTGTTTGCCTTAAACTGTATTCATTTGATTTCCTGAGTTTAGAGATATCATATATTATACCATAACAGCACTTTGTATATCATGACACTATCATTTTTTTTATGTTGAGAAAGTTATAATAATGTAGCATTGTGGACACATTCCAATCTTACAAGTAAATAACAGCAATATGGACTACACAGTAGATCTATGACATGATACAGTGCCTTATATGTAATAAAAAAAAGAACCTATACTTATAGCTGAAATATATTTGTTCCAAGAATTTTAATGACAAAAGTCAGATGTGTTGGAAATGGAATAACAATTAAGATATTCTTAGATAGCTTGTCAAACACTAAAACCTATCAATTATTTGTGCATATTGAGTATATGTTAGATTTTTTTTTTATTGTTATTCTAGTCCATAGTGCTGTAATTTTAGATATTTATTTATTGTTTTACATAGTAAATAGATTTTCCCCATTATTTTTACCATTCTTACCACAGGATTTCATTTCGCTCCACAGGCCCCAGTTTCTGTTCATACTACATAATTCTTTTCCTCTTGCCCTGATTCTGATCAAACATTCTACTTCTATGTGTGATAGTACATATGAGGTGCTTGTAACTTCATATCGCCCCTAAGAAGAAATAAATAGCATTTTAGTTTTCTAGTGGTTTTGTAAACCCCAGCTTAAGTCAGTCCTATTGTTTGTATGTTCATCCTAGTAAAATGGCAAACTGGTAAGTGGCAGTTTCATAAATTGGTTATTCTGGGCATTTACCTTTTAGTAAATACGGCGGTATTAATAACGCCAGAAAAAAGCCCAAAAGTGGTGGTTTCAGTAAACGGTCTTTTAGTGCATCTAGCCCCAAGACATTGTAACAAGATGATAGTTTCATTTTAATATATATTTATGATAATTGGTCGGTAATTTAACATTTAAATTCATGTTTAATTTGGTACCTTGTTCTTTTCAATCATGTATTCAAAACATCTTTCTGCTTTATAGCTTGTGTGGGGACGTGTCCAATTTACAGTAATATCTTCTCCAGAACATGATATTGTGATGTTTCTTGGTGGATTAAACAGTTCTTGGAATAAAATTGCATTTTTTTTAGATAGTAATAATAATAATAATAATAATAATTAATAATAATAATTATGAGAGAGAGACAGGGGCCAGATTTACTAAACTGTGGGTTTGGAAAAGTGGAGATGTTGCCCCTAGCAACCAATTAGATTCTAGCTGACATTCTCTAGTATGTAAAAGTATGGAAAGTGAGAGCTAGAATCTGATTGGTTGCTATGGGCAACATCTGCATTTATTCTAAACCCACAACTTTATAAATGTAGCCCAGATAGAGAACAGCTAGAGATGAGAGGAGAAGGTTGGAGCACTGTTAGGGGCAGTTGGAGCACAGAGAGGTGGCCATTTGAGCAGTGAGAGGGGGCAAGTTGAGTGTCCTATATCATAAATTATATAAACCAATTATCTCTTTTAGAAGTGTCATTGCTCTTAAGTCTCATGTTTTCATCAGGTACTTACATCTTTCCACAGTGTGAACAAATAGCCACAAACCCACTAAAATGCATGAAAGCAAAGGAAGTCTGAATCAGAGACATATAACCAGCGAATCATTATAATGCTGTAACAAATGTGTCAGTTAGTCAGTTAGTTTGATTTTCTTGTGTCTCTAAAATGACAACTTACCTTGTTCTGCAAGTTTAAACTGATCTTGAAATTCTTCTCTCTCAGGACCTGATCCTTCAAAAATGATGCTGACAGGTTCAAAAAAATTCAGACTTAAGTCATGTAATGTGCAGATGCCCTCCCTTCTCTCATGATCTAAATCATATTGTTGGCAATTTTGCTGACTATCATCTTCTATTTCTTGCCTACAGAGAAATTATATAACTTAATAGATATATACACTTACACACACACACACATGCTTGTACTTGCAAATTTATACTTACACAAAGGAAACATTGTACATGCTATTATTTTGTACAGATGCGCCAAACCGCCATTTACATATCAAAGACGAAGTGTTATAGACGGTGCAAGATATGTTTTCCGCCAATATCCCATTTTTTTCTGTAAAACATCACATAATGTTATTACTTTAACACTGCGGAAATACACAAAATAAAATATTAACATAACCGTGACAGGGTAAGAACAGCCACCTGGTCTGAAGCGTTAAATATTCATGGATTCTGTGGGGAACTCCGCCCTCTGCCCTATCAGAAGGTGCAATATGCTCATTATAAACTCCCTCAGACCTAGTGTATAGTGGCTAGTGTTAGAGAGTAAAATGTCTGTATTTGCATCTTTCTTCTAAATAGACTCATGTTGAAAAACTGATGATTGAAAATTAGTCTCTTTAAGTTACATGCTCTGGTATTTGCTGGATTTTGAGTGAAAGTCATTTTTACATTAAAATGGCTTGTATGCTACAACATTGGTGCCAGGTGGGGAGGTGTGGCTGTGACATAAAAGGGGTGTGGTCTAATCTCACTCTAATTTTAGGTGGCCCCTAAACGCTTTCCCTGCTGTTAAAAAATGGCCGGCACAAAGCCAGCATGTTCTTAGTGTGGTTTTGCTATTTTGTCTTGTTTGTTATGTTTCTTATTTTGCCCAGTTTTGGGATTAAAAGGTGATAAAGTATTTTTGCATTTATAAATAACAATAAGAAGACTGTAAAATAAACTCTATTAAGTCATCATTTAAATATGGGCTTTGGACCTGATCCAGACTTAAGGTCAGTTTAATGCACTCCCTCTGGCACTCCCCTTGCACGCACGTAACTTAGCTGATTTACATGTTCAGAACCCTGCCTAAACTTTTCCTTGTGGTCATACGTATCTTCTTGTTGTACATAAGTGCCTAACGCATACTGTACAATTGAAATGCCTCTCTCCTCCCACAATGCGTATAATCGGCTTGCGTAGGGATGTCACGCCCTATCCTACGGAGTTACGTACAAATTACGTACAATCAGTGTTTCGATGCGAAACATCTGCTGCGCACATGCGCAGTGTGCTCCGACAGCCAGATTTACGCATGCCGCATACATATGCATATGCATATATTATACACACTTATAGTGTTACCTGAATCAATGCAAATATCCGATGAAAGGTAATTACATTCTTTTTTGTGTACGACAGGAGTTACTTTGAGACAAATCTGTGGTAGGTCTATATTTACCCGTCTCACAGGTATTTCTTGATGACATCCTTCATTCTGCAAAGTGTAATTAAATGCTTTATTGTTGTATATGTGCATTCTGTGTATCAATTTCTAAATGTTTACAATAAATATTGAATGCAACAATATTAGAAAAACATTGGGGTAGATCCAGAACCACGTTTGCCGTACGTTTACTTGCATAGCGTATTTACGCGTGTGTACATTCTATACACTCCCCTAGGCACACCCCTTGAATGTACGTATTTTGTCAAGATACGCTTTCCAAACCCTACCTTAACTTTTGGCAATGTAACCGCAGTGATCCGCACACGTACATATGGGCAACACGTATTTAAGCACGCCCATACTGTACACTTTAAATACAAACCCCCGCCTACTTAACGTATTTCAGACGTATTTTGGACACCCACATGTAAGTATTTACGTGACACATACGTGAATGGCCCATACATTCACAATTACGCTACGTTACTGAGCGTATATTCTATGGTGCGCATGCGCAGTACTTACCAAAAGGCAATTTTACGTCTCCTCCACGCGTAAATTCGCTCAAGCATTGTTCTGGATCTGGCCCATAATTGGTATGTATAGTAACTACAACAATATGTATGTTAAACTATAACATGCATAGGACCTCAGTAATTTAACATTATAATCTATCAATTATTCAGGGCATGCTGCTTCTAGTCTAATAAAATAGGTGACAAATTAGGTGAGAGCTTCATCCACAAGAGTATATTATAAAAGATTAAATTGAGTGAAGTTGATATTTTCAGAGTAAGACAGACGCTCCTTAGGTGCGCAAAGTATCGGCTGTCCCTACTGTTTTTTTTATGAATGGGTGAGTATGCGATTTGTTTTGTCAGTTAATAAACAGAGTTTATTAACTCACAAAATAAAGGGCATCCTAATAAAGATTTATTCTACATCCTGGAATTTCAGGCAACCCAATATTCCCAATGTTAGTTTTAAGTGAACAGAGCTGGGGCAATGACAGTCATCTGTCCTTCTGCTGATTAGAATGGATAAAATAATACTGGGAAGATTTATGCCAGCAAATAAAACAATATTCCCCATTAGTGATTGTTTCTCTTGTTTTGCAAATTCTGTTCATCGCTACAAATGTATATAATGCATGGTGTCTTACCTCTGTTAAATAATCCCATTTTTCTGCAATATTTTTTATGTGAATTTCATATGTAATATTGTTTAAGATTTCAGGAGTACCATCACAGTTCCAAAATAGAAGTAAATTTGGTCCATTAGTTGTCAGTGATAGGTTGGTTGGACGTGCAAGTTGTTGAAGGACTAAAAGAGAAAGTCATGAGAAGGATAGTGAATTGAACCTTGCAGAGGCTATATTTATACCACATTACCCTTCTTTTAGATTTTTAGGTCAGTTATTTAAATGTCATTGACAAACAAACCCAAATCTGCCTAAACTGTTTCTACAGGTCATATATTCAACGTGAAAATAATAAAATAATATCTCTTGGTATAAGATGTTAGAGGTGTACCTTAAGGGTTTTGATTACAATATAACACATGAACAAGCCTAGTATTGCATGTGGGACAGTGCTACAGTTGGTCGCTATGTAAGAGGAAGCCTTCTAAGCAGGTAGAATGGTATAAGTACAGTCAGGTATTGTACCACCGGCAGTGCGACTGGTGCCACAGCATCGGGGCCCATTCCGATACTTGGACCCACAGCCGCCTCCACCACACCACTAGAGATCCCCATCGGGCCATAAGTGACACTATCAGAGTCCCAGAGTAGTACCTGGAGCCTCCAAATCTTCACATAAGTGGGCCATTGTGCAGGGAGGACATAGAGGCAGGTGTGCTGCTAACAACTTGCAATACCCAGCCCTAGAGCTTAAAGTGAATGAATGAACTTGGTGCTCTTGGGTCTATTCTAGTTAGGAGTTCGCCCCTGATTCTCGTGACAAGCTACAATTGGTAAGTCACATTAATGTGTTGTGGGTTATGTCTGAAGTGCAATACAATAGAAGGTTCATTTTCAGCAATAATGTAGCAGAAACATATGTTGAAAACTGTAAGAGACTGAAGACAAATCATTTAATTGTTCAATAAATATAAATACATTAAAGAATGACAAATGAAAAAAAAAATCACAACAGTGCCATAAATAAAAGCACCCAAAATATAAGTGCCGTATAAATTGCACAATTTGCCATAAATACATCAATTATTCATCTTTATTATTCTATTATTATTTTATTAGATAGCTCAGCAATATAATGTTAAAAATAGCCACATAATTAACTCACAGAAATAACAAACGCATTGTTGCTGACAAGGTTTTAAGTATTTCATAGAGACCGCACATACATATTAAATAGTTATATTATTATATATCATAAGTATAAATATATATACCACTTAAATCGGGCCTTCCTTATTCCTCACAGATCAGAGTCGCTTGACTTAAACTTAGAGTGAACTTTAAGATGATTTCCGGCATTTGGTGATGGAACGCACGGTGGACAGCACGCCACAATGATTGCACCCAGCTGATAAGTTATTATTATTATTGTTTATTTATAAGGCGCCACAAGGTGTCCGCAGCGCCGTACAAAATACAACAAAATACAGAACAGACATACAGGGACAGCATAGTACATATTAAATACAATATGAATATAAAAATATCACAAAATTACAATAAGTGTAGCAAGCACAGAACGCAAGGCAAAATGCGAGGTGTCAAGCTTGGAAGATCAGGA
>WWET01001900.1:301632-312261 GCA_011038615.1 Limnodynastes dumerilii | reverse complement strand
TGCGCTGCGACAGGGTAATTTACGGCGCCCATCTGCCACGCGGGCAACTGAGACAGGTTAGGGGGGTACAACCAATGCGGGCCCAGACCCCCAATGCCTGTGAACCCTGGCCATCCTAGAGGGAGTGATTGTGCAACCCCGGGGAGCATTTGCTGCCCTCCGGTATAAACGGGCAGATTCGCATTAAGGGGCTGGTTAACCTGTTGCAGCAATTGCTGATGTGACCCAGGGAGAACAGGAACAAACCCCTGCACCCCCAGGTTTCCCCCAACCAAATTTTGCTGGACGCCACCCAGTAAAGGCTGAATCCCTGCTACGGAGCCCCGAGCACCAGATAAGGCCTGTGGTGACCCCAGCCCTGCATCCCCTTGAACCAAAACCCTCTGCATCGCTGAAGCTGAAGACACATTGGAGAGAGAAGGAGAGAGGGATAAATGAAGAGACCCTTGCAGTTCAGTATTGCCCTGCACTGACCCCCTATCTGATTCAGACACATGTGACAGGCTTAAGCTGCCTGCTACAGACTCTCTCCCTGCTCCTACAGCTGTCCCTGCCTCCCTCTGTCCACCTTCAAAGCCCCTGCCTGCCCCTTGCCCCGCACGCTGCACGCTTACCTTATTGCCAGTGTTCCTGCCCCCCTCTACTGCCTGCCTGGCCTTATTGCATGCGCCAGTTCCAGCGCCTGCCACCGCTGTCCTAGGCCCAGCGCTCTCCCCCTGCTGCACTGTAGCGCCGGAAGTCTCGCCCCCGCTATCGCGAGACTTCCGGCGCGACCCGGAAGTGTCTGGTGCCACTGCCGCTGCGGTCCCCTCACGAAGGGAGCCCCCCGGGGCGACCCGGAAGTGCCTGGTGCCACTGCCGCTGCGGTCCCCTCACGAAAGCGAAGGGGGGCCGCCCGCTGCCTTGCTGGACGTCGCGCTGCCATTACTGCTATGCGCGCCGCGGGGAGAGGCTAAATACCGGACCCAGGCACCCCCACACACTGTCCTACTCTCTAACAGAAGTGAATACAGGCAGCAAAGCACAGACAGAAATAAGAGGGAACAAGCAGCTACAAGGATCTATAGAAGGTACAGAGAAAAGGAGTGAAGGAAAAGATAGGCAGACAGAGACAGTAATATTTAACAATTAGCTTTGTGATACTTAGCTCCCCGAAAATCCACAGGAAAAGACACCTAGCCCCTCCCCTACATCCTCTTATAAATCCAAACCTAACCACCCCCCTTTTTCCTATCCCCCCAATCCCCAACAATAACATACTACCTCACTAAGTTCCTCCCCTATCCTAACCACTCACCCCCTCATTATTAACCCCTTACTTACCTGCTGCATGGATGAGTCCCCAGCCTGCCTTTTATCATCATTCTGCCCTATGGGGCTTCACTCCTTTTACAGCTAACTATGATGACAACAAAGATTTTTCCTGTAATAGTAGGCATCACTATAATGAGTGCATTGTTTGTAGTGCTTACATGCCCCTGTGAAAAGGGGGGGGGGTATGATGGCACTAA
Organism: Limnodynastes dumerilii; assembly: GCA_011038615.1. Lineage (NCBI taxonomy): Eukaryota > Metazoa > Chordata > Amphibia > Anura > Limnodynastidae > Limnodynastes > Limnodynastes dumerilii. The sequence goes on along the minus strand of WWET01001900.1, from coordinate 310,750 downwards.
CCCTACACCCAGACTGCTTGACTGCCAGACAGGATTTTCCAACAGCTGATATGACTAGTTTTTACACAGGCTACCAAACAATGGTTTCTAGCATGTTGATTGGTGAATAACTCTTCGGGCTCGATTTACTAAACTGCGCAAAAAAGAAATGTGGAAATGTTACCAATCAGATTTTAGCTGACATTCTCTAGTATGTAATAAGAAAGTGAGAGTTATAATCTGGTTGGTTGCTATGGGCAACATCTCCACATTTCCTTTTCCTCAAGTTAGTAAATCTAGCTCTAGGAGTTGTCCATCAATCACAATCCAACCCAAGACGCAAACAGAGGTAAGACATCTGTGGTCAGCCTTTTAAGTGGGAAAAGGTGTGAGGTCTTTTTTGTTTATTAATAGGGAGGTAAAGTGTCTGATATGGGGCTACTTTTTAATATGGAGGTGGGAGCTTGATCTGGGGTCTAATTTTATTGAGGGGGTCAAAGAGTTAGAAAGATAGAAAAATACAAAAAATTGGGGTTCGTTGATTTATCATAGTCAATACTCTACAAACTACAAAGTCGTTATAAATAAATACATCACCATGATTTTTTACTGGTATCAAAACTAAATTGGCACATACGTGTCAGACAACAACAAGAACAATCCAAAATAAATTTAAAAAGAATAAAAAAAAATTCAATAGAGAAAAAAATTAAATACAAGACAAAAATAAGAGTAGCAGCAATGTTCAACATTGACATTCATGGGTCAATATATAGTGCAACCATAGGGCTCCATTTACTAGTAATAGCGCATCGAGAGCTATTGAAGTATTCCAGGCTTGCTGCTCCTTGCATTGAGCCTGGAAACATCAATTGCAGTATTTATGAACACTCCCCCCCCCCCCCCTCTGTGGGACCTTCGCCAGAGATGTTCGGTCTCGCTCTATCTTTTGGGACTTAAAAAATTTCAAGTCCCAAAAGTTAAATACACTGCACATGTCAGGAGAAAGACTATAGTTATGTTTAACTCTTTCTTTACTTTTTTTTCTTGGTATTTATTCAAAATCTTGCATGCAATCTTTTTATCTTTATTAGGTGCACTAAAATAAATATATATTTTGGTATGGAGCCAGTTTGCTAAAACTTTGCCAAAGCTGTTATTAAATAGCCAAGTTTGGTATTTATTTAAATTCTTGTGAGTGAACCTTTCAATCTCTATTAGTCACACTATATACATTTTAAGCTTAATCTGTATAGTGTACACCATTGCTTTTTATCTGCACTTAAAAAAAAAAAGCTGAAATAAAAAAAAAAATATATAAAATAATTAAACATCCTGGTTTAATTATTTTATATATCCTAATTCCATAATGTATCAGGCACATACACATAGTAAATGCGTAATAAGAAACCATAAGAGACGGCACTCTCAAAACCCAAACTCATTATCCCTGCTTCGTAAAAGAGTGGAAAAGTGAGTGTGGACAAATGTCAGTCACATCATTTTCAATCAATTATATTAATGTATATTCATTCTCCGGTCCTTGTTCCTCTTTATATTTAAAATGTGTTTTTGTGTAGTCACTATAAAGTTAGTGCCTAATAATATTCACAAGCTATATCTTCCTTTCCCGATAGTATAAATAATCTGAAAGAGGAAAAAAATGCTCCCAATGTGTAAAAACAATTTATACAATTTATTAAGATGATACATAAAAAAAATTAATCCATGAACCACATGTAACCAAAAAACAATTGACATTAAACCAAGATAATTATGAATAATAATATAACCCCACAGGGGGAGCCCTGTGGAAGAGGTCGGGTGCACTTAGATGTTAGACCCAGGACTGGTGATGCCACTGAACTTCTTCCTTACTTAGGGCTTGACCACTGCCTACAAATGTTCACGACCAATGCGTTTTGACTACAGACTATTTTTCAAGGTAGGTGGGGTAAGGATCATTGTCCCCGTATATACAGTCCTTTTAATTTATTATACACTGGACATATAATTGCTATAGGTAAGTATCGATAATACTATTATTACAGGATGACAAATTATAAAGTATACCTCACGACTTTTACGATACATAAAAGACCCTACAGTCAGACATATTCCATTAGAATTCTAGATACATTTTCTACTAAATATTTGTTTGCATAATGACACTTTAGGATGGATATATACATTTTATTCATATATTAGAACTTAAGCATTTTAACATAATCTACGTATCTTTTTTTACATAGATTGCATAAATGCGGTCTGAAAGACAGCATCTACACAATCTACGTAAGAAAAAGATACGTAGATTACGTTAAGAAATTGCTACGCCTACGCAGTAGTAAAAATCGCTAAACACCGGTTGTATATGTTATACGTCCGGCACTCTGAATATGGGCCTTGCTTCTCTTAAGTTTAATTTTTTGTAAAATAAAAAATTTGTAACAATGGCCTGATCTAGACTCCCAAACGCTTTCAGTGCGTGTGGGAGTCTGCAATTACGATAGACAGAGGGGAGTGCACATCCCCGTCACTCCCCTCTGTCGTGCAGGCTTTACGGCAGCTTATGCTGCCATAAGCCTGCATTAAGTCAGACGTGTGGATCAGTTCCGTCTGATTATTGATACGCTAAGGTTACTATAGTAACCCTAGAGTAACATCCGGACGGCGCATGCGTGTGTAAGTCACCGACGTTATTAATTGTGAATGTGGTCCAATGTTTCTATTCATATCGGTCCTAAAGTTAGTAGGAAGTAACTTGTTATTCATATAGAGTATATTATCCTTCTAATTCTTTATAATAAACTCTTTTTCTCAGGTTTTTTATATTTAGTTATTATATATCCCTCTATTTTAATCTTACATAGTTTGTATGTTCCTTTAAAGTTCATTTGAGCCAGAAGGATTTTCCTTTTAACTTGGTTATTCCTGGTTACCAGGACGCGTCTCTATGCTGCACTCAGCAGGATCATATCTGCCCTCACATTGGTCGGCACTCTGTTAAATAGCCTTTCCTTCCTGTATTTGGCACCGGTTATAGTGTGTTACTCATTGCCTGCTCTGTTGCCCCATAGCATTTACCTCTTGATTATTGCCTGATTCCTGACCTGTCCCTTGTCCCTGCTCTGGATTTCCTTCTCTCTTACTGTGTCTCGATGTGTGAGTGGATAAAAATACAAATGTAGCAAGAGTGTCCGCTTAGGAATACCAAAATCAATGTCCGTGCTATTCAGAAAATATACACGTCCTCCGAAGGTAAGTACTTAACACACAGTTCCTTTCTTATCTTACTCACTGTCCTTTCCTCAATAGATCCCAATCGGATGTTATTCCTCCACACGAAATCGAACCCTCTCCTCCTCTGCTATGCGTCCCGAGGTCTTCACAGTGAACTGTCTCTCCACGGTAAGTATTCACACTTTCTCGTAGTTCATGAAAAGCAAAAAGACACTCCTGTGAAGAATCCCCAGTACAATGGCCCCACTTCCAGGCCGTTGCGCTCACCTTTAGAATCCTCTCCTTGTCAGCACATCAACCATTCACTGAACCGCTGGTCTCCTTTCTTTTCAAAAGCTTCTGGGATACCCTCCCTTGCAGGGGGAGACCCTCCACTTGTATACCCCGTTCCCCCGCTCACTCTCTAGCTGGAAAACACTAGTAGATAAAACTTGCTGTGACAAATGGGCCCCCACAGTCTGTTCCCTACTCGTGGACAGAGAGCAGTGGACGCTAAGGATACACGGAAAGGTCTCTCACTACCTGCTGCTCACCAACGCGTTTCAGACACTATTTGTGTCCTTTTTCAAGGTGCATTACCGGGGCTTTAGATCCCTCTCCTTATATCAGGTGAGTGACATCACTATTCCTCCGCCTCTCCCCACTTAACTCTTCACTCTCCGGTGTCTTTAACGGTATTGATTGCAAGGTTTCTTTGGTATGATTACTTCTTAAAAATCCTGATATCACATAGCGTTCAATATTTAGTGCTTAGTCCCTGACATTTATCTCACTCTTCTATCCGCTATGTTTAATGGTTGTTCACGCATGTAATATATATTGCAGAATTTCATTAGACATAGTTTTTTCTACAACTTCTTATGTATCTTTAAAATTTCATTGAACATGATCTTTTCTGCATCTTCTTATGGGTTCTCCTATTGCCTGGCATTCGGTCCTTGACAACTTATCCCTGAAGTTCTGCTCACTTTCCTCCCCACTATCTCAGATGGTAACTCAATACGGTCCCCTTCCTAAAAGGCTCCTCGTTCTCCTTCCGTGTAAACCCATTCTCCTCATGATATTAATCTAATCGGATGACTGGACCCCCCATTCTCATGGGGAGCCCCGCACCCTAATCCATTCCAATCTCCCCTGCCCAGGAGACTGTGCTACACCCCTGGAGTGTATGAATCCTCAAGGACAGGATGTGTTTCTCAATATCCTAAAAACATGTGTCACATCAATCCAATCAACTAAATCCTAATCTGTAGTCTAACAAAATACCAAAGATTATCACACAGTGTTATCCTCATCACCAATCACACTCTATTGCAACCTTATAGTGTGCTATTCTTCCAAAATATGTTATATACTCCATCCTAAAAGCGTAGATCAAGAAAATCTTAACCCACCCTCTAGTTCAATTCCAAAAAATATATATTCCGAAAAATATATATGGGTGATTAGATCCTCTCCACAACGCAAAAACTGAACCGTGGTTCAAATACCCAACTCTACATGTGAACTCTAACACTAACCTAAATACCCATAAAAGCGGCAAAACTTGCCTCCCGGTGAATCTCTCTATCCAGCAACCTCCATGGGGAAAAATACCCTCCATAGTGGTGCTAATTAATCCAAGGTGGGTCAAAAAATACCTAGTGATCCTAAAAAACTGTGCTTGTACACTGATTCTAACTCAAAGTGAATCCTCACACAAGGAGACCGATAATCTATATACACACAAAAAGGGGAGACTCAGAGTCCCTTAATCCAGAAACCACTTAATTTCGAATGCATTGTTTAAGCCGGTGGGTGTGAGGGTATTGAAATGGAAGATGGTCTCCATTTCCTTTTTGGCTAATGCATTAACCTTATCCCCATCCCTCCAGTTACCATTGATTTTGAAGATGCCTACACATTTGGTGATAGCTGAAGTGTCACTCTGATGTACTGCTTTAAAGTGATCTGACAGGGGGTGGGTTTTCTCCCCCTTCTTGATGTTCCGTAGGTGCTCACTCCAGCGTTCCTTCAGTTTCCTGGAAGTTCTTCCCACATACTGGAGTGAGCACCTACATTCAATCACATAGACACAATTTTTTGTGTCACATGTGATAAAATCCTTTATCACTTCCTCCTTCCCCGTTGTTGTCACCTTTAATTTCTCCACCTTCCTTTCCTGTGTTTTCACTTCCCTGCACATCCCACAGTTCCCACACCTATGGAATCCCTGACTCAGAATCCTCATGGTGGGTTGTTGGGGGTTATGAACACTTCTAACCACCTGATTTTTTACATTCTCCGCCCTTCTATAGACAAATCTGGGGTTCCTCTCCACCACCTCCTCCAGGTCCTTATCACATCTCAGGAGGTGCCAGTGACACCTAACAATCTCCTCGATTTTTTTATATTCTCCACTAAATTGAGTTATAAAGGGTATAACTTCTTTATCTTGTCCTTTCTTCCTCATCCTTTCCTTTAACAGGGTTTTTCTATCTATCTTTTTCACTTCCTGTAAAGCTTTTTCCACCATTCCATCCTTATACCCTTTCCTCAAGAACTGTCCTTTCAGGACCCCTCCCTGTCTCTCAAAGCCTTCCCCATCTGAACAGTTCCTTTTGAGCCTAACGAACTGACTCTTGGGGACCGACCTCAACCATTTGGGGTGATGGTTACTTTCTCCCGGAATAAAGGAGTTGGTGTCGGTAGGCTTCGTATACGTTTCTGTTTCCAACACTCCTCCCTTATTAGTTATCTTCAGATCCAGGAAACTGATGTTCTCTTTGCTCATATCAAATGTTAATCTTACCCCCCATTGATTGTCGTTCAAATACATGCAGAAGTCATCCAGGGACTTTTGGTCCCCTTTCCAAAAGAAAATAAGGTCATCTATATATCTAAAATAGATACTCAGATGTCCATCTCTTCCTGGGTACCCATATACAAATTCCTCCTCCCACTGCGCCATGAATATATTTGCGTATGGGGGCGCAAATTTGGTCCCCATCGCCGTCCCTGCTTTCTGTTGAAAATGTTGTCCCCCAAACCAAAAGAAGTTATTCTTTAATATGAGGTCTATACTGTCTAGAATGAAGTTCTTCCTTCCTTCAGCTAGGTCTGACTTATCCAGCATCCACTTCGTGGCCCCTATACCCCTGTCATGTTGAATCACGGTGTATAGGGCACTCACGTCTGCGGTAACCATAGTCACTCCCTCTTCTAACGTCAATCCATCAACTACCCTAAGTATCTGTCCTGTATCCCTAAGGTACGCTGGTATCTCTTTCATAAAAGGCTGGAGCAAATGATCCACCGTTTCTGAAAGGTTTGCCGTCAGGGATTTCACTCCCGAAACAATAGGCCTTCCTGGGGGGTCCTTCTCATCCTTATGGACTTTAGGCAGTATATAAAATACCGCCATATTGGGGTTATCCACTAATAGGAACTCCTTCTCTTCCTTTGTAATTACCCCATCCCTTAGATATTTCTCTGCCAGGCCCTCCAATTTCTTCCTTACGCGTAAAGTGGGGTCACCTCTCAGCTTCATGTAAGTTTCTCCGTCCCCTAAGAGTTTAAGGCAGCTTTCCACATATTTTTCCTGGTCCATGATGACTATGCTGCCGCCCTTATCGCTCGGCTTGATCACTATTTCTTTGTTATCTTTAAGGGATTTAATCGCCTCTCTCTCCCCCTTCGTGATATTAGCCTTAGTTGGTCCCTTCCCTAAGATCTTTTTAAAATCCCTCATAACAATATCTGCAAACGTATCCACCCACTTCCCCTTAAAATGATGAGGGAAGAACTTAGATTTCTTCCTAAATTTCTTCGATCTTTCATTCATTTCTCCCCCACCTCCTAATCCCTCCTCCGACGTGGGTTCAATGATTTTCTTATTTTTAAAAAACTTTTTAAGGGTGAGTCTTCGTATGAACTTTTGTAGATCTATAAATAACTTAAAGTGATCTATTTTCTTCCTAGGGGCAAATTTGAGTCCTCTCCCTAGGGCTTTTTCTTCATCGGTCGTCAACACATGTTTACTGAGATTAAAGATCTTCACAACATCACTCTTTTCTTCTCTAACTTTCCTTTTCTTCACTTTCCTGTGGAGTTTCTTTAATACTTTCTTCCTCTGTTTCTTCCTTATCCTATCCCCGTCCCTTTTGCCCCTAATTCTCCCTCTAAGGGCTCCTACCCTAAAAAAGGGCGGGTGTTTCTCACTCCCTCATTCCTAAATTCCTTTTCAGTTCCTCTGTAAGATCTTCCAAAATATCATTAATATGTACTTCTAATTCCTTTTTAAGTTTCCTATCCTTGTTCTTCCTCTTCTTCTCTAACCTTAGGTACTGTGTCCCAGTTTGATAATCAATGGTATCCCGTCTATACTTTTTAAACTTCTCCTCTGTCAGTGTTCTCTCATTCTTAGATACCCTTCTCCTGATAGTCTCCTCCATATCCTTATAATCACCTAGGTCTGCATAGGGGGCTATCAAGGATTCCAATTCGATTATTTCCGAAGCATAACTTTTCAATTCTAACCCCCTTTCCTTAATTATCAAATCAATAAGAGAACAGGAGCAATGATCTAAAATTCTGAGCCACTCCTTGGTAAACTCCACGGATTTGGCTTCAAATGAACAAGTTTTTTTAATCCTCAAGCCCCTCGGGACAATCCCATCTGCTCTATACTTCTCTAACGTTGGCACCTCCCACCAAATTCTATTTTCCTTCTGTAGCAACTTCTCCAACCTTTCCATTACACTATCAAGATCTTCATCGTGGAAATTCTCCCTTCCCTTAGATACCTGGTCAGCCTTCTCATTTCTTTCCTGCCTATGTGTGAACATCTCAAAGAATAGTGAGCAGCAGCCCCAGGAATTCAGTGTCTATGAAGTACACACCCTGCACACCGGGTGTTCCTTCACATAAATCGTACAATCAAAAATAGGTGATCCTTAGGCTGCGCCCCCCTCCGCTGGTCACCCTCAGATACTAGGGTCCCACCTGTTAAAGACCCCCAGAAAATATTGAAAAATTCCCACAGCCCTAAAAACCAGGGAACTCCAATTTTCAAGACAGTAAAAATACAAATGTACCAAAAGTGTCCGCTTAGGAATACCAAAATCAATGTCCGTGCTATTCAGAAAATATACACGTCCTCCGAAGGTAAGTACTTAACACACAGTTCCTTTCTTATCTTACTCACTGTCCTTTCCTCAATAGATCCCAATTGGATGTTATTCCTCCACACAATATCGAACCCTCTCCTCCTCTGCTGTGCGTCCCGAGGTCTTCACGGTGAACTGTCTCTCCATGGTAAGTAGGGAAATGGGGGGTATACCACTCACAAAGCGCTTAATGAATCTGCAGCAGTATCATACAACAAAAAGGTTCCTGGCCTTTCAAAAAAATTACATATAAAAGAAACAATAGGAATATGATAAAGCGCTGATCTGAGTGTATAAACAAGTCACTACCATGCACACTAAATATAATTAAAAAACATAGAGGCATATAGTGAAACGAATCTTGGGTGAAACAAGAATGGAACGGATTTTCAGTCTCCTCCAATTGGGTACATAAAACACAAATGGAACGGATTTTCAGTCTCCTCCAATTGGGTACATAAAACACAAATGGAACGGATTTTCAGTCTCCTCCAATTGGGTACATAAAACACAAATGGAACGGATTTTCAGTCTCCTCCAATTGGGTACATAAAACACAAATGGAACGGATTTTCAGTCTCCTCCAATTGGGTACATAAAACACAAATGGAACGGATTTTCAGTCTCCTCCAATTGGGTACATAAAACACAAATAGATAAAAACACTAATTAATAATAAATCGTGGATAATAAATAGGTAGATAATAAATAAGCAACCAGGATTCCGAAATAAATGAAATACTTTACTA
>WWET01001900.1:282320-292649 GCA_011038615.1 Limnodynastes dumerilii | reverse complement strand
ATAATTCATAGTTGGGGTGGGAGAAGGGGCATTGGTCATTGTAGAACAGACCAGGTGGCTGTTGTGATTATCCCCTTGAGCCCCAGATAAGTCACGAAAGCCTCAGGTGAGGTCAGGGTCATGACGTTTGTGTGTGTGTGTGTGTGTGTGTGTGTGTGTGTGTGTGTGTGTTTTAAAATTGAGAGCTAACTTACCTCACACCCCACCCCTTTAAACTTCCAAAATAGCTGCTGAGAATCAACACTCCCTCTCAGCTTTCCAGACATATCAGACAGTATCAGACAATTCCCGGACTGTGTGTGTGTGTGTGTTTTAAAATTGAGAGCTAACTTACCTCAGGAGGCACCCCTTTAAACTTCCAAAATAGCTGCTGAGAATCAACACTCCCTCTCAGCTTTCCAGACATATCAGACAGTATCAGACAGTTTGATTCCCGGACTAAGCCTTTTCTGTGTGGAGTTTGTATGTTCTCCCAGTGTCTGCGCGAGTTTCCTCCTGGTGCTCCGGTTTCCTCCGACACTCCCAAAAAATGCTGGTAGGTTAATTGGCTGCTAAATGTAAAATGTGCAGATGTGAATGTGAAATATTCTCTGTAAAGTGCTACGTAATCTGATATCACTATATAAAAACCTGTTAATAAATAATGCAAACAGGTGCATGAAAGGAAGGAATAATCTGATTTAACAGATTTGTTATAAATGAACCGATTAAAAGATTTTCACTTTTCATTATGAATCTAAGCTGAACTTATATCTCATGTTAAATAAAACATGTGTTGTATGCAGAAAACCCTGTATATGCTGCAATATGAAAATAAAAAATCTTATGCAACTTTACCCTGTCTCAGGGACAGGGTGCAAATTTCCCTAGGGCAGGGTAGGAACAATCCTGCACACAGACTGTGTCCGGGCAGAATGAGATTGCTGCCATTCTACATTTTTTATGTGCTTTTATATGAACATGTTATTAATATTGTGTAGAACCAAATGTTCAAGGCCGAGACATACTGATAAGTATATTCTTGGTAGGAGCAGAGGGTTTGTGACAATGGACCAAATTCACACCTAAGAAGCTCCTGGTTCTTAAGAGCGTAATTTTAAGAATGTACCTACTACGCATGCAAACATTAGAAACTACTGAGGAGGAAAGGGATCTAGGAGTCATTATTTCATGTAACTTAAAGGTAGCCAAGCAATGTAACAAAGCAATGAGAAAGGCAAGTCAGATGCTTGGTTGCGTAGGGAGAGGAATTAGTAGCAGAAAGAGAGAAGTAGTGATGCCCCTATATAGATCATTGGTACGACCTCACCTAGAATACTGTGTTCAGTTCTAGAGACCATGGACCGTATTCACAGATCCGTTTTCGCGTGCATATTTTTAGGTAAGTTTTAACTGCGCATGCGTAGTAACTTTTTTTTACATAAGTTACGTTGACTATATGCTTGTAAGTGCTTTAGGCACGGACATGTGAATCGCGCTTGGGTACATATGTACAGATGGTCGACGTAGAAATATGTACTTGAAAATTTACATGTAAGTGGGTGGGGGGAGGCATTTAAATGAATGCTTGAGGGTGTGGCAATACTGAATCACATGAACAGAAGACATATACGCACGTAAGTACACTCTTAAAGATCAGAGTGGTCTATGGAGGTGTAAGTCTACGATTGCACGGCCGAGAGAGTGGAGTGTCTTGGGTGTTGTCTTGCTACGTGCATGCGTATAATTGCGTACTTTTAAAAAACAGATTTCTGAATACGGCCCCATATTTCCAGAAAGACATAAATACATTAGAGGCTGTGCAAAGAAGAGCAACTAAAATAGTCCATGGCCTGTGTCACATAACATACCAAGAAAGGCTAGAGGAACTAAACATGTATAGCTTGGAGCAGAGAAGGGAGAGGGGGGACATGATAGCAGCTTTCACATATATCAAGGGTTGTGATTGGCTAGAGGAGGGTGGCACTTTTCGAAGGAAGAGTTGTAATAGAACACGAGGGCATGAATATAAACTGGAGGGTGGTAGATTCAGAAGAAATGTGTGTAAAAATTACTTGACTGAAAGGATGATAGATAAGTGGAATTGTCTCTGATCTGGCTTTTTGCCAGATATTGATGCTACTGTCCTAAATTCCCGTGTTATTTACAAGTTGTGAAGGAGCATTTATAAGAGGAAACCTTACTCCTATAAGTGGATGTATTGCGTGCTTAGGATCACTATCTAGCTACTTAAATACCTATAATCTCTACTGCCACTCGTTTCCAACAAAATTTACAATAAGGGACATCTGTCTGATTCTATTTAATCAACTTATCAGAACTGGATTTAGAAGAGAATTGTCACTATAGTATTGCAGTATTTGATACATTATTATAGCTATAGAACAGGGTACTTGTATTAATCTGGCACTATTTATGATTATGTACCTTTGAGGTTATTAATTGTTATTCATTGATTATTGGTTTTATTTTTTATATATTTATCTGGTACCAGATTAATTGTTTTGTGTTAATAAATTGTATATTTTAAATTAGAAGGCTTAATTAGTAATCATTGATTTTTGTATTTGTATATTTTGATATTATATATTAATTTTAATTATTCTTTGTTACTACCTCACTATCACAGTGCTGGTATTTTTTTCAATTCCTTTCCTTAGCTAACACAGTAGAACAGTTTAAACATGCTTGTGATAAATATAAGGATATCCTAAATATTAAACTAAGTTAAGGGTAAATAGGGTCTAGGGTCAGTATAGTTTTAAATAAACAACTGGGTGGGCCATGTGGCTCTTATCTGCCGTCACTTTCTATGTTTCTATTAGCGCAATCTACTAACCAGTTAGGTACGTAGTAGTTTAGGAAGAAAAAGGCGTGCTTATCCCGCCTCGGGAAGTGCTTAGTTAGAAGTAGGAGGGGGGAAGGATTTAGATTATCCGAGGAGGGAGGGGGAGGCGGCGAGAGGCATTCTCCATGTGTTTCCTTTTTAAGAAGGATACTACGCACGGTTAGTTAAGGTAGCCCTATGGCATGCATGCTTAAGTGCCATAAGGTACCTAAAAACGGGGGGTTGGTTAGGTGCTGAACGAGTGAGTTAGGTGTGGAACTGTCTGCATCTAACTCACTCTAAGTTGTGAATACAGTCCAATATTATTTATTATTATTATTATTATTATTAAACCTTACATAGCGCCACAAATTGTCCACAGCGCTTTACATTAGGCATTCACATCAGTCCCTGCACCTATTGGAGGTATAGAATAAGCTCCCTAACACACACTCACAAACACTAGGGTTAATTTAGTCAGCAGCCAATTAACCTACCAGTATGTTTTTGGCATTTGATTATGCCATGCTAGCCTATACTGCGCATATGTACAATGTAGAAATTAATTAGATAAGAAGTACCAATAGAACATTTTATAACCTAATAAGGTAAAGAGTTCCAACTCTGCAGCTGTCGGAGTATATAGGTCTTAGTAAGAGGTCAGCTCCCCAGCCTCATGACTGACTGACTGACAGCATAAGTGCTCATTTTAACCTGTCCAGCTTCACCAAAATTGAGAAAGGTGCTCCTGGACCCTAAGTGAACATTAACAAGCAAAAATGTTAAGCTGAAACTAAGTATTATTCATGTAATTTGCATCATTATTTATTCAATATTATAGTTGATTAAGAATTGTTTTGTGTCCTTTAACTCCTGGGGCCAGATTCATAACCCTGTCATTTTTATCATACATGCTTAATTTTACGATTTTAGCTACTACACATGTGTAGTAACTATTTTACGCTATATACGAAGTGTTTCGTTATGTAGATTGCATACATGTGGTCTTTAAAAACCACATGTACGCAATCTGCGTAACAAAATGCTACGTAGATATCGTAAGGTTACTACGCATGCATAGTAGCTAGGGACCGTATTCAGACTTCCGTTTTCAAACACGACCGCAAATATACGCACGCACGTAGCAAGGAACACCCACCAAAACTCCGGTCACTCCCCTTGTTAATCCGTGCTCATGTAGACTTACACCACCATAGACCACCTCTAACTTTCTGTGTGTCCTCTGCATGTGCGTATCATAATAATCGCGCCCACTTTCCTTCATTTAAATGCATCGCTCCGTCCATTTTCACTTAAAATCTCCCGCGCGTATATTTGCGTTGCATATCCGGACGCATGTACACACGTGCCTATCAATCGTCCGTCTGTAAGGCACTTCTGTGGGAACAGTCTACGTCAACTATGTACAAAAAGTTACTACGCATGCGCAGTTGAAACGTATATAAAAATACGCACAGGAGTCGCCGTGAAAACGGAAGTCTGAATACGGTCCTAGAATCGTAAAATAAGGCACGTATGTTAAAAATGACAGGCTTGTGAATCCAGTCCCTGGTATTTAAACTCTGAGGTTCCACCGGGAACACAGGACCATTAATTTCTTAAAATGCTTTCTTCATTCATCCTTCACATAAAAATATTTAAAAGACAAATTTACCAATAATTAGTTCTGTGTCTTTAATTGGCAATTGTTCGACTGCTGAAACTAGAACTGTGCCTATGGTTATAAACCACAGGGAGTAACGGAGTAGCATTACACTGAACTTGGACTTTTGCCATTTGTTTATTTGCTCTGAGCCAGTAAATAGCCCAGTACTTCTATCCAAAGTGCCTTGAGCACTGAATGATGACAGTGGCTACATCCATTGACACGCATACCTGCCAACAGCACTACCTTAATCTAATTTTCTGCCACATTTTGGAGGCTTGTTTAGAAATTACCCTCTAATTTATGTAATTTATTTGTATAACAATCCCCTTAGTTTTATAAATAACAACAATAATAATAATAATAATAATAATAACAATAATATTAATATATCATTCTTCAGTCTCTAATAGGACACATATATTTTTACACCTCTCAAATTATGTGATGTCTAATGAAAAAAAGATGTGTCCTATAGAAAATGATTAGGTGAGAAAATGAAGGACCCCACTATAAGAATGAACAATGCAGTGTTAATAGTTTCCTTTTTAGTAAAAATAAAGAATTTTGCATTATATTTTAAATCCTCTTTGGTCATGGATAAAAATCTTCAGTGAATATAATCTTCAAAGAGTCATGACTGTATATGATAAATATTTATCCTGCACTGACATGCATGAATGTTTAAGTAAAACAATACATCAACTAAAAAACATTACAACACAAACAGATTACTTTCTCTGATGTCTAGTGAACCTCATATAAGGAAATGACTTTTTGCACTATTGCCTTTAGACTTTCACGGTTCATAATTAAAGGGAAATACACAATGTTACAAGATATGTGTATGTGATGCTAGTAACAGGATGAATTCTTTTAATTTATTTGCACCTTCAAAGACTATAAAACATTATTTAATCAAAATGAGATGATCATATTACAATACATATAAATTACATGATATGCGTGATCTAATCTTTTAATGCTGGAGAAAACATGACACCGTCACTTGATACTAGAATCTATTTAATTAACTAAGAAACATGATATATATATTTTATTGCTTCTGGGATTTTTTTTTACCTTAACATGTATTTAGTTTTCTAACTAAATGCTAGCTGAATAAATAAATTAATATATTTTGCCCACTATCAGGCAGTGTTTTCCAGATAATCTACATATGTAAAATGGACTAAATCTAAACAGCTTTACGTGAAAAAAGTTATGTGCCTTCAAATACACACACCAAAATCTTGTAAAATATATTACTGTTGCTTTATATGGTGCACTGGAAAGAGAGTGAATTCGGAAATATCAATGATACCTTGTTCCTTGCTTCCTGTTTCTGGACTTTCTGCCAAAGTAACTTCATATATGGGATATTATATCAGTAGTAAGATTCAATTGTATTTTAGGTCCATCATGTAGACACAGTATTTGAGTGGTCTATTTACTTACCTTCCTCATTTCCTGTGAAAGTAGCTGCATCAGGCTCGCTTATCATCGCAACGAGCCTGGCAGCTTCCTTCACATGATTTACTAATACTCACCCCTCCTCTGAAGTTCCGCGATGAGCCGCGGGTCGTGCTGCGCTTCTCCTCCGTGAGATCCCTGAATGAAGTACTGCACATGCGCAGTATCTCTCAATCAGGACTTAGAAAAATGTCAGTTCCGACATGAGAAACACTGCACATGCGCTGTGCTTCTGTTTAGGCACTTTGAAGTTTTTCCAAGTCCTGACATGAGAAACACTGCGCATGTGCAGTGTATTCATGCCGGGACCGGACAGCTGCAGCCCGACGGGACGCCCGGAAAGGTGAGTACCGTATTCATTTATTTTTTAACTTATAAAAAAATGTTTTTTTTTTTGTTTTTTTTTTTTAACTGGGGCTCGATTGGGATGTATTCCGACGGTCTCCCCATACATGCCCTCCTTTTCCTCCTCTTAATGACAGCTATTAGGGGGAGGAAAAGAAGGGTATATGGGGACATTGCCAGAATAATTGTCACTAACACCATCCTGAGCTGGCGTTAGTCTGACACCGGGAGCGGAGTTTAAAACTCCTCTCCGACGTTCTGTAAATATGTGACATTTCATTTTAATGCGATAGGGCCAGTTTTGAAGTGAAAACTGGCCCTATCACACTAAAATGACCTCTGTAAATAGACCCCTTAATTTCTCAATGACTAAACCACAGCTGGGTAGGTAGTAAAGTAGTTTAACAGTAGGAGTTTGGGTAGAGCAGATGGAACAGATGCTCTGGTAACTTGCAGCAGAGGTGGGTGCCATCAGGAGCCAATTGCTGCTGCTTGTGAATAGACCACAATCTGAAAGGCAGAGCACAAAGGAGTATGAAGCCATGCCTCCATGATGCTATAAGCCCCGTCCATCAGATTAACAGATTGATGACCCCTCCATCAGATTAACAGATTGATGACATCTTTGCACATCTCTGGACAGTACCTTCCTAAGGGTGTGGGTCTCCGATTAGAATGGTCCTTTTCCAAGAGACCATTTTATACTAGCCATTTCTGAACTGATTGTGAAATCAATTGCTTCTGCCTTGCAGTGGAGATGCAATTGATCATTTGAAGAATGAAGATGCAGTGGAGAATGGTGAGTATTTATGTAACCCCAACCCTTATCCTAATCCCTACTCTAACCCTCACCTTCTATTACTTTAACCTTAACCTTCCCCTGACAGCAGCCTAACCCCAAGACTCCCTTCCCTGCAGCATAATCCTAAAACTCCCTTCCCCATCACCTGACCCTAAAATTCCTTTGCCTACAACCTGACCCAAAGACTCCCTTCCTCCACAGCCTAACCCTAAGACTACCTTCCACATAGCCTAGGTGGTTTTCAAATGACTGAATGTTAAAGTATGCCAAAAAATAAATTTGGCATACTTACCCATTCATTAATGAAAGTCTCTAATTAGTAATATTTTTGAAACAGAGACAGATGAAAATGAGCTTTCCTGGCTGCCTGCATTCCGAAAATGAAAATTTTGGTCCATAAAATGCATCCCCTTCCTGATCACCTCTATTCGCCTTCCACCAGTGGGCATATATCCATTACCCCTATCTATGTATAGCCTTTTATTTATTTCTAATCTTATTGTGTAAGAATCAATAACTTGTGTCTATATCTTCAACCCCAGTGTGTATGTATGTATGTATGTATGTATGTTAATCCTGTCTAGATCTACTACCCAGTGTTATTTAACTCTAATACATCCACAGGTGGATTTGCAACTGATCTTACAGGGAATGTTACAGGTAGACCAGTGGCATTTCAAGGCCACCCAGCAGCCCTTTCTTTGTTTGATTAAAGATGCTATTTGCATAGAATAAAGGGCTTCTATCTGGTAGCCATTAGCTATTAGCTTTATTAGGTGGTGGTTATTAGGATGCTACCTATATTATAAAGAGGTTAATAAAAATCTCTAATCTATTGAGAAGTACTAGTCAGTATATGTTATATTATTTATATATCTCTTTTCCTTATACTTAATTTGATACACATAACTCTACCTACATTATATATTGGGTTCGTTATTTTGTGCTACATTTATAATGATCACACCTACATGTGGTCTTAAAGATTTTTTTTCTCAGTGCCACTTTTAGTTCCAAATCCTCTCCTGAATACCCCTGTGTATGTTTTTCCTATCTATTAACAGTTACATGCCGTAATGGCATGTAAAAACTTACCTTGTCCCTGGTAAGGTCTTACACTGCCATCAGATGAAAAGTCCAGCGGAAGCCCATGGCAAATTAGCCATGTGTAGCTAATATTGGTGTCCTGGCTGCTAGGTTAGAGCCAGGAAACCAGCCAATAATTTTAGGAGGCATATATGCTGCTGACCAATCAGTGTCTATTTTTACCCTATGCTGCCAGTTATAGGATTTTGGCTCAGCCTATGCTCTCCTGCTATTCTCATGTTGACTTGTACTTCATTGTAATTTCTGAGTCACCCTTTATCTCTTGAATTTCCATTGTGTGGTCTATTGTTTCCTTTATTACCCTTGTCTCTCCAGTGTTCCCTGCCTCTCCAGTTTTCCTACCTAGCCAGCTCACTCCAGTCCTTTCCCATTGTAGTGTGTGACTGTGGTGAGTGGGTTTGTGTAGCCAAGCCTGCCCCCACCATCAGGGGCTCCAGTGAATGCCAGGCTTTTAGACTCTGAGCCTTAGTAGGCCTCAACTGTGACATTATAAATGGCCAGACACAGTGTAAGACAGTAAACATAGAATCGCTCAGTGCCAATGCCATAAAAACCTATCTCGCTCTAATCTATAACCTAGGTCAAATGATGAAAGCCTTAACTATAAAGGTCCAGTCACAGAAAGAGATGATTGCTTCCTCGCATACTCCTAAAGTTCTAGTCAGTTCTGCAGGAGCTTGCGTGGACCTCCTGGATCAGTTCACAGGGGATCTGCAGCCAATTCTGATTGGGTATTTTTGAAACCATTAGAGATGCCCTGGTGTAGTACCTTCTATCTGATGCCCTGGTATTATGCATACTTGAGTAAACTGTACATCAAGTCTCAAAGTCTAACTGGGGCCAGGTTTTCAATATAGCCTCTGATGGTCGAGATAGGCTTGTGTGGCAGGACACTAGCAGATCGCAGCTCACAGTAAGGTAGCCTATCGAGCAGAACCTCAGATATTGGTACCCACGCTCACCAAACACAGACAGAGATAAAGATAGTCAGGAGACTAATGACAATGGGCCTGATCCAGAATAACGCTCGCCGTCGCTAGGACGGCGGGCGTAAGCATAAGATCGGCTTTTCAGCCGATCTGCGCATGCGCTGGGCAGATGTTGCCCGGCGATGCTGCTGCAACGCCCGATCCTGGATCGGGCGTCCGTAGCAGCGCCGTTGGGACGCTGGAGGGGACGTCCTCCAGCGTCCCTATGTTCAGGTTAGAGTAGGTGGGCGGGGGGAGGTAGTTAAATGAGGGTAGGAGGGCGGGCTAAGCGGCCATACGCTCCTGTGCCGCTATATAGATAGAATAGTGAGATGCTTACAGCCACAGGGAGTAAAATGGAACACACACCCAGTGCAACAACAGACTCAGTGAAAGTGTGAGATGGAAGTCACACAGCTCTACCTAGGCAGAGAGGACCATATTCACAGATACGAGTGAGTTAGGCATGTACAGATTCGCACCTAACTCATCTGTCCTGCCCCCTTACCTTATGGCACTTATGAGTGCCATAGGGCTATCTTATCTAACTGTGTGTAGTTTCCTTCTTAATTGCCTCTACCCTGCACTCCCTGGCTAATCTAAATCCCTGCCCCCTCCCACTTCTACCTAAGCACAACCCGATGCGGCATTACGGACACAATCTACGTACCTAACTGGTGAATTGATTACATAAATTACCTACTACGCATGCGTGGTAGGTCATTTACTAAATATCCGCACTTAAGAAGCTTCTGTGAACACGGTCCAGAGTATATACTGAGACAGGGAGGTCCAGAGCTGTAAGCAATTGCAGCCACTTTTCACATACTGCACACACCAGGGAACAAGGGCAGACCAAGGGCAGACAAAGGACTATCATGGATAACAACAAACAGAGAATCAAATTTCTCTTGGTCTTGGTCACTTGGTACAAAAAGGGGACAAAAGCTTTTTTAGGTATATAAATGAAAGGCGAAAAACAAAGGAGGGTATCGTAAGGCTCAAAACGGAAAGAGGAATTTTTATTGAGAGTGAAAGGGCTATGGCAGATCATCTTAACAAGTATTTCTGTTCAATATTCACAAAAGAAAGAGAGGGAAAGGGTCTACTTTTGAATGGGAAGACTATTAATACAGTGGGG
>WWET01001900.1:249723-260087 GCA_011038615.1 Limnodynastes dumerilii | reverse complement strand
GCAGCTCTGCCTCCGGCTCTCTCCCTCGCATCACGCGCTACACAATGACGTTGGGTGACCTAAGGTCACCACAACGTCATTGCGCAGCACGCACCGCGGGGAGACAGCCGGAGGCAGAGCTGCGGGGAAGAGAGCCAGACACAGACGCAGGGACCGCCGGAGGGACCGCAAAGGTAAGTTAAATCTAGGATTTTTTTAAAAAAAATTTAAGCTCTCGAGTATAAGCCGAGGGGGCCTTTTTCAGCACATTTTTTGTGCTGAAAAACTCGGCTTATACTCGAGTATATACGGTAAGTTGGTTTTTTTTTGTGCATGTATTGATTACACTGTTTTTGTAGTAGGCTGTAAAGCTGGGAACACACTACAATTTTTCACCCAATAATTGGTACAATCACATGATTAAAAGACCAATTCACACAATATTGTGTAGGTGTGAACTAGAGATGTGCAGGATCATTTTTTTTATAAACCTAGCCTGCCGAACCTTATTTATCTGAGTACTAAGTCGAGCAGGCTTGGAACTTTCCTGCTCTGTTGGACGCGACTTTGATGCAAAACATCATCGTCACGTCGTCAGAGAAAGTTGCATAGAGGAAGGAACGAGGGATGCAGCAAAGGTAAGTAAAGGAATTAAAGTAAAAGGGGAGGTTGGAGAGAAATGATTGGACTGTTGAGAAGCTGGAGACATGATGGGAATACTGAGGGTAGCTGGAGACATGATGGGGTTACTGAGGGGAGCTGGAAACATGATGGGGTTATTTAGGGGAGCTGGAAACATGATGGGAAAACTGAGGGGTGCTGGAGACATGATGAGGTTACTGATGGGAGCTGGAAACATGCTGGGTTTACTGAGGGGAGCTGAAAACATGATGGGGTTACTGAGAGGAGCTGGAGACATGATTGGGTTACTGAGGAGAGCTGGAGGCATGATGGGGTTACTGAGGGGAGCTGAAGACATGATGAAAATAATGAGAGGAGCTGGACACATGATGGGAATACTGGGTGGAGCTAGAGACATGATAGGAATACTGAGGGGAGCTGGAGACAGATGATGGGGTTACTGGGGGTGCTGGAAACATATGATTGGAGATACTGGGGGGCTAGAGACATATGATGGAGTTACTGGGGGGGCTGAAGAGACATGATGGGGTTACTGGGGGGCTGGAGACACATGATGGGGATACTGGTGGGCTGGAGACATAGAAACATAGAAAGTGACAGCAGATAATAGCCACATGGCCCATCCAGTCTGCCCAGTTGTTTATTTAAAACTATACTGACCCTAGACTCTATTTACCCTCAATTTTGTTTGACATTTAGGATATCCTTGCATTTATCCCAAGCATGTTTAAACTGTTCTCCTCAACCACCTCAGATCGGAGGCTATTCCACTTATAGCTATCACCCTTTCAGTGAGGTAAATTTTTCGCACATTTCCTCTGAATCTACCACCCTCCAGTTTGAATGCATGACCCCATGTTCTTTTACATCTCTTTCTTTGAAAATGCCACGCTCTTCTAGCAGGTCACAACCCTTGATATATGTGAAAGCTGCTATGATATCACCCCCTCTCCCTTCTCTGCTCCAAGCTATACATGTTTAGTTCCTCTAGCCTTTCTTGGTATGGCCATGTACCATTTTAGTTGCTCTTCTTTGCAAAGTCTCTAATGTATTCATGTCTTTCTAGAGATATAGGGCTGTATTCAGAGAACCGTTTTCACAGCAATTTGCTTGCGTATATTTAGGTATGTTTCAACTGCGCATGCGTAGTAACTAATTTTATGTTCTTTACGTAGACTATACGTGCGCAAGTGCCTCATGGACGGACTTGTGAATTGCATTTGGGTACATATGTACAGATATGCAACGAAAAAATATGCACGTGAAAATTTAAATAAAAATGGGTGGAGGGAGGCATTTAAATGAAGGTATGTGGGCGCGACTAACATAAATCGCACGTACGGAGGACACATCCGCACGCAACTGCTCACAGAAAGTTACAAGTGGTATATGGAGGTGGAAGTCACCGACAGCACGGCCGCAAGAGGGTAGTGTAATGGGTGAGAGGGGGTTTGGCCTGCACCGGCCATGCGTATAATTGCGTACCGTTATGGAAATGGTTCTCTGAATACGGCCCATTGCCTCCAGAACTTAACACATTATTCTAGGAGAGATCGTACCAACGATCTATAAAGGGGAATCACTACTTCTCTCTTTCTGCTACAAATTCATCTACCTATGCAACCAAGCACACACTGGGGGGAAATATTGGAAGACTGGATACACACAATAGGGAGAGATTGGATGGATATATATACTGTACTCACACAAACTGGATAACAGTAAGCGCTCACAAGGCTGTGCTTCTTTTGTATTGTGGTTACAAATGTTTTCTGTTTTTTATGACACAAGGAGGCCTTTTTTTAACTGCATTGTGGTAACAAGAATGTTGAATTTATTGCATAGTGTATTGTATTGTGGCCTGTATGGTATAGCAGGCACTAGGATAATGGGCCAGATCCAGAACTATAGCTAAGTGACAGCCATACCATACAGACATTATCCTAGTGACTGTTATACCATACAGACATTGGGCCGGATCCAGAACTTCGTCCGTCTTCCATAGACGGATGTAATTCACTGAAAAATAGCTATTGTGCATGCGTAGTAGCTATTGTACGTAATCTGCATATCGTTTCGATACGTAGATTGCGTATATGCGGTCTAAAAGACAGTAGCTATTGTTCCGTGAATTACGTCCGTCTATGGAAGACGGACGAAGTTCTGGATCCGGCCCAATGTCTGTATGGTATAGCAGTCACTAGGATAATGTCTGTTAATGTCTGATATTGGTATGGCTGTCACTTAGCTATATAGGGCCAGATCCATACAGACCTATACGTATGTCAGTTCTTACGCTGTGTGAAGTTAAGGTACGGTTTGGTAGGCGTAGAACAGCCAAGGGGAGTGCCTAGGGGAGTCCTTAGAAGGTACGCTAGCGTAAATACGCTACGCTATGTTACGTATCAAGTGCATAGTTCTGGATCTACCCCATAGTCTGTATTCTGTGGCAGTTTTAGATGAAGTGGGAATTGTATAGTGTAGACTAGGATGCTGTATAGTAGTGGCTATGATTTGGTCTCTTTTATTGTGGTTACAAGATTATGTTTTATGAAGCTTACATGGATACTATAATCTATTATCTATTATGCACATACATACACGCACACACTTTCATATATACATACACGCACATACATACAGACACACACATAAACTTTCATATATACATACACACACATACATACAAGTTATTACAGTCTTTAAATCCCTTCTGGTAGTTTATGGACCATATTAGCCTAAGTACTCCATCTTGTAGATTCAGTAACCAGTACAAACACAAAATGGAAGTTGCTCAATTAATTTATAGGTAAATGCAAACAGGTGCATAAACGGCAGGGGTAATCTACTAGCCACAGAAACAAAGGAAAGAAAATGAATCAGCAACACTGAGATTTAGTAACCAGCCAGCTGGCTGCAGTTTTGGCCTAAACTGGATAAAAATAATATTGTGACCTGTGAGGTGGTCAAAATTGACTGGAAATTATTGTAATTGAGGTTAATAACAATGTAGGAACATAAAAAGAGACAAATTATGTGATTTGAGCATTTTGTAGCAAATTTAGCAAAAAAAAT
The DNA here is from genome assembly GCA_011038615.1 of Limnodynastes dumerilii. Taxonomy (NCBI): domain Eukaryota; kingdom Metazoa; phylum Chordata; class Amphibia; order Anura; family Limnodynastidae; genus Limnodynastes; species Limnodynastes dumerilii. Next base: position 256,391 of record WWET01001900.1, on the reverse strand, counting down.
AAAAAATATAGATCCAAAATGAAAACATGTGCGGGCGGTTTTGGCAAAACCAAAACCCAAAGTTAATACAGATCCAAAACCAAAACCAAAACACGGGTCAGAGAACATTTCTAGTGTTAACGGTGCAGCGATCATTAATAATTGTTGCAAAGTATACAACATTGTTGTAGTCAATCTTTTAAACTTTACAATTTATGTAATCAAACAATGAGCCATATCCAGAACAACGCTTGTGAGTGAATTTACGCGTGGCAGAGATGTAAAATCGCGTTTTGGTAAGTACTGCGCATGCGCACCATAGAAAATATACTCCGTAATGTAGCATAAATGGGAACGTATGGGCCATTCACGTATGTGTCGTGTAAATCTTTACGTGTGGGTGTGCCAATTTTACGTGAGTCTAAAATACATAATGTAGGTGGGGGTTTGTATTTAAAGTGTATAGTATGGGCGTCCTTAGCTGCGTAAATACGTTATGCGAGTAAACGTATTGCAAGCAGAGTTCTGGATCTACCCCAGTGTCACAATATCTGGTAAAATGTGTAGTGTGGATGATTTTCTTACCTTGCTTCAAATGATTCCCCATTTTCTTCCTGCAGTAATGAGTTCCTCTGTGGGCTGGGATAACGTTGCTTCAGGGGGTTATGGGACACTTCCTTCCAGTGTACCTGGAAGCTGATTGGGCAGCTGATTGATTTAACAAGTCATATTTATGATTAGAAGTCCTAGTCTATCGTTAGAAAACTGTGTAGTGTGTACCAAGCTTAAGTCTAGAAATTGGACCCTTTATTTGCTTTTTTCAAATGTGAGATTAATAGCTAGATCATTTTGGTTTTAAATGGTAAAATTTATTTTGTTTTTTATTGAATTACTTTTAACAATGGTATACTTTCAAAGCAACAGTTATTTTTAACAAGAGGCTGGATCCAGACTTAAGTAAGTGCTTGAAATTAGTTACTCCTGGGCTAAACCATGTTGATTGCAGGGGAGTCATATCTCATCTGTTGCAAACAGTATTAGAGTTGAGAGGTTTCCTAGTCCTAATAACAGTGTGATAATAAAGCTGGTCAGTGTGCAGTAACCAATTCAAAGATATATCCCTGCATGCAAAGAATACAATTAACTTGACTCCCCCTGCAATCAACATGGTTTAGTTCAGGAGTAACTCATTTCGAGCACTTACTTAAGTCTGGATCCAGACCAATGAGTCAGGGATTATCCTAATCTTTATATATTGGTCTCATCATTAATTAGGTGCATCACCCATTCTTATTTATATACCTATTACCTGTTCTTGTTTTTGCTTTGTTAAGTGTTCTGTGGTGATTTTTTTTCACATCTTAAGATAAGGATGACCTTATAGAAGTTATGTTAATCTTGGGTTTATAAATAACTATAAAAAAAATGTTATGTCTGCACAAAGCTCCAACAGTGGTTCCATAATATTTGTAACGTATTTAATGTATGAAAGATGAATGGCTAAATGGTGGTACAAAATAGATTGTTGAGTATCAGCCCCCCTGAACTTAGACATGATCAGAGATTCCATAAGTATTTGCTTATATTACATGACTAGGTACATAAATTCAAACTAATTAAAGGTATTACCTAGATCCTTCACAAGCACAGAGTAGTTCTATTCCTTGAAGTGTATTTCACTGTCCTATTGCATAGTGTATCGTATCTGGACATATCAATATTAAGCTAGGAAAGACAAGACATAATTGATCAGATTCCGAATTAAAAAAATAAGATGGAAACAGGTGAAAAGACGAAAGACGAAATAAGATGAAAAAAATCTGGGCAAAACCATGTTGAATTGCAAGGGAGTAAAATATCATCTGTTACAAACAGTATTATCAAGAAGTGATGTCTAAATAACAGTTAAAAAGTTAAGCTAGTCTGTATCTGTGTGCAATAAGAAAAAATAGTATTCTTTCTTCATTTAAAGAATAACATTTATTTTACTCTCCCTATGATTTTACATGGTTTTGTCTAAGTGTAAATTTCTTCTAATTTTAAAACTCCAATATGTAATTATTTTCCAACTCGAAAAGGGATCCTGGACCCTGGTACAGCAACTTCTTGTGCCCCACCCTCATTGATTACTACAGATACATTTGCTCCACCTCCACCAAAGGGGGGCTTGGTTGTGCCTCCAACAATGTATATGTGTGTGTTTACAGCCCCATTGTATGTCCCAACAATCTTTTTAGACCCCTTGTATGTCCCCAACTGTCCATTCAGACCCCTTGTATGTTTCCAGCCACCCTCACAGGCTCATAGATGTGTCCAGCTATGTTTTAAATCGCTGTTATATGTTTCTAGCTATGCTTTTATTCCCTGCTGCAAGTCTCCAGCCATACTTTCACCCCATTTTAATATCTCTAGTCATTCTTACATACCCTACTCCCTAATATGTCTCCAGCCAATCTATCACTGCAACCCTGACAACCTTATATGCCTAAAGCAATCCTTTACTTCCGGCATTAAATGATGCTGATGTGACCTTGCTAATTGAATGACACTGACACGACCTCCCTTTCTTCCAACCTTGTTCGCCTTCAACAATCCTTTCCTTCCAGCCAGGGCCGCCATCAGGGGCATGCACTTTTATGCTTGTGGCTCTTAATTACTTTAAGCACTGCATCTAGTTGTTAACCAACTGCCTCGCTTAAACAGTGTTTATTAATTTTTACTTTAAATTCATCAAAGGGGGTGATGGAGTGGATTTTCCTTTCAGACTTACCCCCTTTGAGACTTACACACCTTGGTGAGGTCTGTTTCCCCTGTGTCCCCTAGTGACGCCTTTTGACCGAGGTAATTATTACCGATCCCCCTTTTGGCACCCCTGACAATGGGGTAGATCCAGAACTACGTACTTTTATTCGCAGAGCGTATTTTCGTGTGCATAAATTCGTTACACTCCCCTCGGCACACCCCTTGCACGGACGTATTTTGTCAAGATACGCTGCCCAAACCTTACCTTAACTTTTTCTAACGTAACAGCATACGTCCGCTAACGGACGTACTGACTACGCGAACGTACGCAGCTTAGCACGCCCATACTGTACACTTTAAATACCACCCCCCGCCTACTTCACGTAAAACGCACGTATTGTTGACTAACGTAAAAGTGGCACGCCCACACGTAAGTATTTACGTGACACATACGTGAATTTCCCATACGTTCACAATTACGCTACGTGAATGTGCGTATTTTCTATGGTGTGCATGCGCAGTGCGTATGAAACTGCGATTTTACGTCTCCACCACGCGTAAAATCACGGGGATGCGTAGTTCTGGATCAGGCCCAATGGGCCTGATCCAGAGCTACGAAATTATCCGATTTCGAGCGAGCGTACGACCGATTTTTGCGTATTTTCGTACGAAAATACGCACTGCGCATGCTCAGTATGACAACTTCCGGTCGGCTAGACGACATGAGAGGATAGCGGGCGTATTGTGAGCGAAGTGTTCGCTCGGGGGCGTGCGTTCAATACGACGATCGCCTGGACGCTCGTTTTACTACACAGAGGCGGGGATAGCCATTTAAATTGTACAGTATGGGCGTGCTAAGCCCGTACGCTCAGCGTATTATGTGCGAAAATTCGTACGGCCGACGGTAGTACCTATTGTAGGGTATAGTCGCCGTAAGCAGGTACTTTTCAATGGGAGTGTCATGGGCGTGTATGTTTATACGCACGGGCGAACGTACGCATTCGACCATCGGACGGCACCGTCGTAGCTCTGGATCAGGCCCCATGTAACAACTAAAGGTGACTCATATTCTTCTCAAATAATCTAGAGCAATCTGTAACATTCATCTACTATGGGAGCTATATAGCCCCTGTGCCCATGCAATATGTTATGCGGCACTCCCTCATCCTCTACATGACCACATTGAGAATAAATAGCTTCCATAATATATGGATTTTACCAATTGCTTTACATCAGAAACAAGGGGCTGATAATATACAGAGCAGAGGGTGGCACCACAGGCCACAGGAGGAGCCTGCCAGAGAAGGGCAGACTGCCACAGAATGGCAGTAACTGGTATAATATAATAATTTTGGCAATTTTTGGCAACTTTTTACCTTCATACAAAAATTACCAGAACTGTGCCTTTAAAATGTATATACCACAAGAAGAATGCCCTTATAATAAACATTCCAGGAGCCATATTTACTAAGCAACGGGTTTGGAAAAGTGGATATGTTGCCCATAGCAACCAATCAGATTCTAGATCTCACTTTCCTAATATATGCTAGACAATGTCAGCTAGATTCTGACTGGTTGCTATGGGCAACATCTCCACATTTCCAAACCCGCAGCTTAGTAAATATGACCCCATATGTTTCTTTCTATATTTTAACTATAAGGTGTAACCATTCTGGAATATTTAATAAAATAAATACACATATGGGAAATGTACTATAAGATGGCATAATTATGCCCCTATAATACATTTTCTAGGTGCATTTATAATATACCAGAACTGAGCCCATGTATAATAAATAGACAACAATTATATTTATTATGTAGGGTACACATCCTGAATGTTTATTATAAGGAGGTATGTTTCAGATGTGAGGGATACCATTCTGGTATATTTATTATATAAGGCTGCTATATTGGTACACTTATTGTGAGAGTACAGAATACGTATTATGTGTGTGTTTATAATAGAGAGATATAGAAATAAATATAGGGCCTATACAGTACATCAGGGCCTAGCATTCATAAAAAGGGGCATAGATGTAAGAGAATGCAGTGTGATTTTGCCACTATATAAATCGTTGGTAAGGCCTGTTGAATACGGAACTAGAAAGGGTTCAGAGAAGGGTAACACAATTGATAAAGGGTACGGCGTCATTGAGCTATGAGGAAAGGCTAGCCTGTGAATGTTAGATGTCTCTTTTCTAAAGTAAACATGCCTAAGAGGAGATATGATTACCATATACAAATACATTAAAGTTTTATACAGAGAACTTTCATGGAAATCTTAAACCACAAGGACTGTACACAGGACACGCGGTCATCCACTAAGCTCAGAGGAGATGAAGTCTGACAATCAGCAAAGGAAAGGGTTCTTTACAGTAAGGGTAGTCAGAATGTGGAATTCACTGACAGGGAAGGTTGTGATGGCAGGTTCACTTGATATGTTTAAGAAAGGGTTAGACAAATTTTTTGCAGAAAAGGACATCCAGGGTTAAGGCCGTTAATTAAAAAGAGGGTTAGTAGATGATCCTGGGAATAAAAGGACTGTGAAATCTTGGGATTTTTTGATGGACTGGTGTATTTTTATCAACCTCATCAACTATGTTACTATGAACCATATGCAGACTTAATAAATGTAAGCCAAGTTATACATGCCGCGTGCGTAGGTTGCTGTTCTTTTGCGAACTGCACTTGTGTAACGCAGATGTTACGCATCAGATCTCAGTGTGCACGGAGTTGATTCCCGCATGTGCACAGCTCCTTACGACAGGGCGTGACGACACTCCGTACATGTGAGAATACACAATGCGGATGGGGAGAAGGCATTTAAATGGTACAGTATGGGCTATGTTAGTCACTTCTGCACGTCTGAGCGTTATGTCTGCACAAGGATACACACAGAGAAGTTATTGTAGGGCTATGGTCGCAGAAGTCAGCTAAATTCCATGAGAGGGGAATGTTGTGGGAGTGCACTAGACACATAAGTGCGCATTTTTGCTTCTCTGAGCGTACGGAAAGCACTCTTAAGACTCATGTTACTATGGGCCTGATCCAGACCTACGCTCGCAAGCGATCTTACGCTGGTCGTAAGAGTAAAATTGGCAGAAAAAACGCACTGCACATGTGCAGTGTGACAACTTCTGGTCGTACCAAAGACCTTTTCGTAGCGGCAATTCAGGCGTCCGTATTCTTTGCGTATTTTCCGACGATGGGGCGTGTTTATATTATGAAGTTAGTACGGACGCTGGAGTTAGGGAATGTACATGGGGGGAGCCATTTAAATTGTACAGTATGGGCGTGCTTAGCCCGGTACGATCAGCGCGTCGCTGGGAGTGGGAGTGAAAGTTTTTACGCTGAAGCGGTAACACGCTCCGCTCTCATGCGTAGGTCTGGATCAGGCCCTATGTATCAGTGATGAGATTAATACCTGCACCCAACTTTGTGTTGGCCCCACACAACAATTTTGACAGTTTTTTGGGCATGCTGATGTGTGTGTGACGGGTCAGGCTGGGGGCTGTGTGTGTGACGGGTCAGGCTGCAGGGTGTGTATGTGACGGGTCAGGCTGTGGGAATGTAATGTAATGGGTCAGGCTGGGGTTGACAGTTTTTTGAGCATGCTGATGCTTGTAGTACTACAAGCATCAGCATGCCCTGCCGGCGCCGTGTTGTTTCAGTGAAGTTGGGTGAAGTGAAGTTGGGTGTTGCATTGCGGTATTTTTTTACGTGACAGGATTTTTACTGTCCCGAATTGTCATTGTAGGTCATTTTTACGTGAAGGGATTGTCATTGTAGGTCATTTTTACGTGAAGGGATTGTCATTGTAGGTCATTTTTACGTGCAAGAATTGTCATTGTAGGTCATTTTTATGTGCAGGGATTGTCAGTGAGGTCATTTTTATGTGCCGGGATTTTTACTGGCCGGGATTGTCAGTGTAGGTATTTTAGTCG
>WWET01001900.1:223653-238325 GCA_011038615.1 Limnodynastes dumerilii | reverse complement strand
AAAGAGAAAAAAGAGGAAAACCTATCTTGGCTTCCATCTAAACCCAATGGTTTCTTTTGTTGTGGACAAAATAGATGCTCAATGTGTAATTTTTGTGATAATAGAAGTAAAGAATTTACATCGATAGAGGGAAATGAGAACTTCCCGATTAAGAATTTTATTAATTGTAAAACATCTTATGTTATTTATCAAATTGTATGCAAATGTGGTGCTCAGTATGTGGGGCGTACCACTAGAGCCTTATCCATAAGGTTTTATGAACACAAAAGAAATATCACTAAAAATAATCATCTACACTCTCTTTCGAAGCATGTTAATCAACATCATAATGGGGAGGTGGGTTGTTTAAAAATTAAGGGCATAGAATGGATCCCTCCTAGCCAAAGAGAGGGTGATAGGTTCTCTAAACTTTGCAAGAGGGAGGCCTACTGGATATTTAGATTAAACACCATGTATCCAGTGGGCCTCAACGATTGCATAGAATTGAATTGTTTTGCTTAAAATGAGTAATATCAATATTTCTAGTTACATTATATTGATTTGCTTTGGTTGTTATCCTCTCAATTATTAATAACTACTGACAGTATTAAAATGATTAAAAAGATCAATATTTCTTTATATTCTTCACCTATGTAAAATTGATTCTTTTTAAATCATAATAAATTTCTGCATATGAAACTATACCTATACTCTAATATATATATATGCCTGGTTTTTTTCCCCCCCCCGCTAAACCAGGTGTAATGATGAATTAATATTTATGAAGGAAAATTGACATGCATATCATCCATTATGGTATCTGATTAAAGCTCGCTGTGTCTCTTTGTGTTTTTTAATTTATTTACACCTCTATGAAATCTTTCCTCAGTGTACTTTAGATTAGGTGTGCATATGTGGATGTACATGTAGCGTATATATACTTTTTATGTTTTTTTCTATTTGGGTTTTTTAGATACATTTGTATGCGCTATATGTATATCTATATCTACCTATGTGTATATATATACTCCCTATTAATATGTCTATATATATTTTTTATTTTTTAATAATATCATTGGTTTTATTTTTATATTTCTTTATATCTATTGATTTAACATTTATTACTTTTCAAATTTTTTTTTCCATTAATTTTTATTATTTTTCTAATTTTTTGTTAATTAGTTTTTCATTAATCGTTTACTCTTTGTTATTTATTATAAATAAACATTCCAACACACCTGTAACAAGAATCATGTTTCTATTGATTTATTTTCTGTTTATTTTATAAGAATTGAATATGAATATTATTGGTTCCAAAACTTATATAATTGATTGATTTTTAAAAGTTTGTTCTGTTTCCAATGGTGCCTAAAAATGGTAGCTCAGCATAAAAATCTGAGAAAAACACACCTGTGAACTAATCAGGACTAATTGGAAGTTTAATGATTGGCTGAGCGCTAGATAAAAGGAGCCCCTTGGAACATATGGAAATATCTCTCTGATGAAACCGCTACTGTGAGCGGAGAAACGCGTAAGAGTTCAGATTCCCACAAGCTGTTCAAGTTGCACATACTGTGTCATTTTCCGTGCAAGCCTCGTTTCTGTGCAGCAAATCCAGGGAGAGTGGCATTGCCTCCAACGGGGACTCGACTGAGGACGTGGTGCCTGGCGGTCCACCCGGCTGGGTTCTCTATTAGAAGCAGCAGTATCACAGAGCACTTTATCTTTGCTGGTTTAAACAGACCGAACTTCTGAAGTCTGCAAGGCGGGACGCCGCCGTTTTTGGCTGTAAGAGCACGGTCTCTAGGAAGCATCAGCGGGTCTGTATACCATATATTCATCTTTGCCAGTTACCTCTGATTACCAACGCTTATACTGTCTGATCCACTGCCATTTGATCCCTGTGTTATCCACATATATTTTGCTACATCTGGAGACTATTTTTGCTACACTGTTGCTCCTAAGTTGCTAACTGGTTTATTGCCATCTGAACCACAGTGTGAATATCATCTCCCTTGTTTCATCTGGAGGCTGCCTGTGCAACATTGTTACTCTGCATGCATTATGTGGTTTAAAGAGTGAACTGCCTTAATTGAAGCTTGCTACATTTTATGCACAGTCTTGAATTTTATAATAAGTGTGGGATATATTTTTTCTATGTTTCCATCAGTGAATTACTGATGCAGCTATTTTATATAAAGTTGTTTGTTACTTCTTAAATAATACATTTTTATATTTCTTCTCTAGTATTTGCATGAGTCATAGCGCTATTTTTTCTATTCTATTTCTATATTTTTTTGTACGAAGGGTGGTTCCCTTTAAAATAGCAGCTGACCATTCGAATTCTATTGCTTGGGACCGATTAATATAGCGCCATTCGAAACTTAATTCTTTATCTATACTAAATGCTGCAGCCAGGCTCATCTTCCTCTCCCAACGCACTGCCTCCACCTCCCCTCTATGTCAATCTCTACACTGGCTTCCTGCCCCTTTCAGAATTCTCTTCAACCTCCTCACCACAACCTACAAGACTATCTTCTCCTCTACCGCTCCCTACCTCTCCTCCCTTATCTCCATCCACACCCCCTCCCGTCCACTCCGCTCTGCTGGTGACCGTCGCCTTAACTCCAACCTTATAACTACTTCTCATTCCCGCATCCAAGACTTCTCCCGGGCCGCCCCTCTCCACTGGAACAACCTACCACTTCCTATCAGGCAATCCAGCACCCTCCAATCCTTCAAACGCTCCCTTTAAACCCACTTCTTCAGGCTAGCCTACCCTTCCTCCACCTAAGCTTACCTGCCCTCCCCATCCTCATCATTGTGTCTCCTGTTTATTTGCCCTCTCTCACTTAGCATGTTAGCACTTATAAGCAGGGTCCTCCTTCCTCCTATCATCATCCCTCTACCCTGTCATCATCGCTTCCCACCTTTTTCTATCTACTGTCTATCTCTCTCCTTATTCATCTGCTCCTACACACATATCCAGCATCTTTATTTTCCATATATATTGTAGTGCTGTTTTGTACTGTAACTTATTTTTGCATTGTACCTTTATTGTATTCCTTATTCTATGAGTTTATACCTTGTATTAATTATTGTATTGTATATGTAACTAATGGCTTTCCTATTGCCTCTGTACGGCGCTACGGATACCATGTAGCGCCTTATAAATAAACGATATTAATAATAATAATAATAATAATAATAATAATAATATTCAGCCAGGAGCGACAGCCATATCCTGAGTCCCCTATTAAACATGAAAACATTAGGTTAGTGATTCTGAATTGTACGCATAGAAAAACATGTAATATATAAAACAAACACTCACATAGCAGCTATCCATCTGGCATTTGACCAAGTTCAAACTTGTCATACAAGGATGACTGTCTCAGAATATTGCAGTCATGGCAAGACCCAGGGAAGCCAGCAAACACACTCACTATTTTCATATTAGCATCACAGACCACCTGAACATTCAGGGAATGGTAATTTTGACGGTTCACATATACCTGGGCACGCTGTTTAGGTGGTCTCAGCGGTATGTGAGCGCAATCTACAGCATGTGATACACCCTAGGATGTCGAATGATGCGCCCAACCTAGGCCTGGTGTTGGTCAGCCTCATCACTCCCTTATGTGGACCTTGATGCGCTCTGCAACAGCTGTTTGTTGATATGGTGTTTCCTAGGAAATGATGACTAGCAGATCACAGCGGGGTGCATGCGACTGTCATTTTCACAGGTTTCCCGGGTTCCTATGTGCAGCGTGGTACGTGCGGTGACTGGGGCTTCACATTGGTGGGGTAAGTGGGATTGTTTTATGCACTGTTTGCATATATATATATATATATATATATATATATATTGTAAAATGTTTTAAAATAAACAATTGTATAAATAAAGAGGAAAAAGTGTGAACAGAACTTGCTGTAGGGTGAGGAATATAGAAGCTGCAGACTAAGGGCCAGATTTACTAAGCTGTGGGTTTGGAAAAGTAGAGATGTTGCTCCTAGCAGCCAGTCAGATTTTAGCTGATATTTCTGAGTATGTAAAAAGAAAGTGAAAGCTAGAATCGGATTGGTTGCTATAGGCAATATCTCCACTTTTCAAAACCTGCAGTCCTAATGGTTAATGGCTCTTAGCACTTGTATGAGTGGCAGAAGCTGCAGCCTTGTCAACCTATTGACTGATCACCCCTGCAGACAGCACCAGAGTGGCTGTTTTGGAGACTTGGGGATCTCTATAAGAGGTGAGCTCTCAAGAAAAATATTTGATATGTGATCCACAGTTGGGGCTCTAAATTTTAGAGTTAGGACCACCTAACAGAGAAGCCTTGTAAGTGGCGGGTGGCTTATCACATGTCTGCAGATATCTGTAACTAATTCTCTGACTTTTATTTTAAAGATAGAAGATTATGGTTAGTCACTGGGTAATGACTAGAGTGCCAGGCCGGGTTTTGTTTTTGTGCAAACTCCCCTTGCTTTGTGCACCTGCAGTATAAATTACCTTATAGATTGATCTGAGCAATCTCTATTTTGGAAGTGTGTTTTAAAGTGTGTCTAGGATAGCAGCTGAAAGGGGGTGCTGTCTCAGAGTGGCTGTTTTGGAGACTTGGGGATCTCTATAAGAGGTGTGCTCTCGATTTAGAAAAATATTTGATATGTGACCCACAGTTGGGGCTCAAAATTTTAGAGTTAGGACCACCTAACAGAGAAGCCTTGTAAGTGGCGGGTAGCTTATCACATGTCTGCAGATATCTGTAACTAATTATCTGACTTTTATTTTAAAGACAGAAGATTATGGTTAGTCGCTGGGTAATGGATAGAGTGCCAGGCTGTGTTTTTATTCAACACCAGCAGTATATTTAAGGAAAGGGAAGGCGCTCACGGAGACTGTATTGAAAGGTTAATTCTTGCTATTTATTTATCCAATGTTGAAAAGAAAGAAAGATCTGACAGTCTCCAGGGTGTGCAATTGAAACGTTTTAAACCTTCGATAAATAAATAGCAATAATGAACCTTTAAATACACAGTCTCCGTGTGTGCCTTCCTTTCCCCTGGATATATATATGCAATTAGCAAATAGCTAAAGTCAGCACACCAATGTAATCATTATAGCAAAATGCAAAAATATTTATTGAACAATAGCATTTAAAAACAGAAGCAACAAAGGGGGTGACTCCCCCAAAAAGCTGTAGTCTATAGTATCAAACAATGCAATCACTCTCAATCCACCAAATATTGACCACTGTTAGCTAACATGCTTAAATACACAATACATAAAGTGCTGGGAAGTAAATATTGCACATCAAAAAGTAACATGTCCTTCATAATACTGAAATATCAGGATCATAATCCAACTATAGTTATAATTAATACATGATACATAATAATAAATAGAGCACTGAGTGTAGAGCAAAATAAGCATAAGTGGCAAGGTCTAATCCAGAATCCATTTGAATGAATGGCTCTTACAAGTCCAAAAGGGTTTTCATTTGATACTATAGACTACAACTTTTTGGGGGAGTCATCACCTTTGTTGCTTCTGTTTCTAAATTATATTGTGACAGAGACAGCATATCCACATGAAAGTAATGTGGAGTGTGATAGAGACAGCATATCTCCCCATGGGAGTAATGTGTAGGAAATAACGGGTTTTAGAGCAGCAGCAGAGAACCTGGGTGTGATGAGGGTTGGGCTAATCAACAGCACCTGTGCTCTCCTGATATAAGTGTTTCAAAGACAGAAATAAAAGAGTTTCATCTTCTCCATGTGATGTACTTACTTATCAATATATAATACATGAAGGTTGAACTTGTAAAGTTAAGAGTGCAGGCATGATCTGCAAGAGCTGCAACTGTAAAAGTACATCTATGTGGATTATTTACTTAGTGTCATATACTAGATTTTTTCAAGCCTTGTAGATTTTGTATTTGCATTAAAGTTGTCAGCCCTTTGCCTTTCTGCACAGATCAGTAACAAATTATATATGATTGAAGCCATTAGTCAACTGTTCTGTAGGAGGTGAAATTATTATTTTGTGGCTACGGAGAGCTGAAATAATATTATAACTGGCTGTTCTGGGATATCTAGCTGTTCCTGTACTCTAATATTTCCCAAAGAAATCAGTGACATTTCAAATGTATTTGTCAACAAAGACAAATATAGAAATAAAAGATTAAAATGGTGTATCATATAAAAAGCTATCAATAAACAGATATGACATTTATACTGGAATGGAAGATATATGGCACAGTTGTAGGGAGAAGGAGGTGAGGTGGGGAAGTCTGTGTACAAGAAAAATAGACCCTGGGTTCTGCGGCAAAAGCCGCCCCTCCTCGACGGCCTGTACCTCTTCTTGGTCCGTGTCTGTCAGGTGGCCCAGCTGGTGGTTTGCTGAGAAAACCCCGCTGTGGCGCCGACTGTTGTTCAGAACTGGAAGGTGTGTTCTCAGGTTCACTTTTGCTAGTGTTGGGACCCCTAGAGGCCTCATATGCTGATCTATTAATGAACGGCCTTCTCCTGTAAGGTTTACGTCTAGGCTGCGGAATGTGTGAGCTGGTACCCGAAAACCAAGGGTAAACCATGTTTTCATCATAGTCCTTATGTACCTTCAACAGTTTTTCTTTCTTGAAAGCCGCTAAGTCGCTCGAGTATTTAGCCATTTGTTGTTCCAATTTTAGCATCCAATCATGTTCGGTGTCAGCTAACAATATCGTTTTTTGGTCGTGTTCAAAACATAGTAGTTTGGCCTCGGTCTCTTTGACCTCTCTTTTTGACTCCTCAATCACCAACAGGATGAGATCAAAGGATACCTTATTTAATACCGCAACCCATCTATGGCAGAATTCTGGTCGACAGCGGCCAATGGTGGGAGTATTCCCAATCCGAAAACCTTTAGGGATCATGCGTACTCGATAGTAATTAGAGAGCGTCACCCCGTGCATGTTGAAGTCTAGAAGTTTTTTCTTTAATTTCAAGTATTGATGATAAAGGTCTACCGGGGTAGCAGTGGCCAGAAAGTCTAGGACATCCTTAGCAAATAGAATAGATTGTGCCTCACTATCAGTGAAAGAAAGCACCTCTCCAAGAGGGAGAGAAGCCTGTGCCGTCCCACGTTGAAGATCTTGGTCTGTCATGATGATAGTTGTAATAATCCACTGTAAAGTACATGCACAAAGTAATACTCGGCAGAACAAATGCCGAGTATTAAGCACATTCTGTCCCTCAAGCAACGTAAAGCCCTCACCTCCCTCAAGAATGACAACAGTATTGTTATCTGCCCTGCGGACAAGGGCAGAAGCATTGTAGTTCAAAGAGTGCAAGATTACTGTGATGAAATCCACAGACAGCTCCAGGATGAGCAGGTATACCAAAAATTACCGAACAATCCAACCACCATGTACCAGAATCAACTTGAGATGATCCTGGAGGAAGCAGTACGCAGAAAGGATATTACTAAAAACACCAAAGAGGCGCTTACAGTGGTACACCCTATCTTACCAATACTTTACACGCTCCCTAAAGGCCATAATGCCTGGCTAAACCCCCCGGGCGGCCGATTATCTCTGCCCGAGGATCTCTGTTGCAACCCATCTCTAGGTACCTGGACCTCTTTTTACAACCAGTGGTTCAGCAACAAAGCACGTACCTTAAAGACACTACACAATTACTCAACCTGTTATCACACCTAAGGCACCTTCCGGAAAACTGCATTCTTTGCCCTATTGATGTCATTAGTTTGTACACCAGCATCTCTCATGATGCTGGTATACAGGCCACCATTGATCTGATTTCTGAGAGTCCAGCATATGCTGGTCCGCCAGCATCACTGTTTAAAGAACTACTGAACATGGTTTTACGATGTAACTTTTTTAGTTTTGATAGTAATATTTACCTTCAGAAACAAGTATGTGATGGGGTCCAATGTGGCCCTGTCGTATGCGAATTCTTACATGTTCCAGATTGAAAAAAAGCTGTTCTTTGAAAATCCTGCTTACTATGAACACATCGCGTTTTACACCCGTTACATCGACGATGTACTCATGATCTGGACAGGGAGTGAGGAGGCCTTTACCAATATGATGTCTGCAGTTAACCATCTGGACTCTACCATTAAGTTCACGTTTGATACTAGCAGTGAACAAATCCATTACTTGGATATGTGCATTACTAAATCGGGAGGAACCCTTCAGACAACTCTGTTCCAAAAATCTACCGATAGGAATACCACCCTTCATGCAACAAGTCATCACCCTCCGGCTCTCAAAAAGGGATTACCATATGCACAAATGCTTAGGGTGAAACGGATAAACTCCGATGTTCAAGTTGCATCCCAACAAATGGATGATATGATGGATAAATTTTCCGTATACGGGGCTATAACCAGAAATTGCTCCTAGATGCCCAGTCTAAGGTGTTTCACGTGAATCCCTGATACTCTCTAAGGACTCTACAGCACTGAAGGATAGGATTCCATGGGTTACAAAGTATCATCACCTAAGCTTCTTCCATAAAAAAGCTGCAAGATCTCTATGGCCAATTGTGACCACTGACTCGGCATTACCCATGCTTAGGGGTAAATCCCTTCTTCCAAGCCACACTAGAGGGAAAAATCTCTGTGATCTTTTGTGCAAAAATAATGTGCGCTCAAAAGCACAGATCTCTATCAAACCCTTCTTCCTTACACGTAAACCTGGATGTTATAGGTGTACGGGGTGCACGACATGCTCACAGATGGATGCCGGACAAGCATTTGTACATCCTGCATCTAATATACCTTTTCCTATACGTCATGTCATCACTTGCAACAGCAAGTTCATTGTCTATGTCATACGCTGCCCATGTCAGTTATTGTATGTGGGGAAGACGATCCGGAAGATCAAAGAGAGACTTGCCTTGCACCGGTCGGTCATCAAAGCAGCATTATCCGGCAAGGAAAATGACCAACCGGTAGCCTGTCACTGGAAAACCCTTGGACACACCCTTTCGGACTTTCGTTGGGTGGGCTTGGACCATGTCCCTCTCTCCTGGAGAGGGGGTGACAGAGAGAACCTGCTATTACGGTGTGAGAGTACATGGATCTTTTGCCTCAACTCCGTTGCTCCAAAGGGTCTGAATGAGACCTTACCGTTGAACTGCTTCCTTTAACCTACCCTTTTGCCCAAAATATTTCTTCATCTTAGACTTTTTTTCTCTAACTATTTATGAACATATATGCTTTGTATGATACCTGCCCATTAATGCTGTATTTAATATGTAGTCTATGTGTTCAGGAGGCAGCATGCTTCTATAGTAATTTATTTGCTAGTTTAGCACCACGTATTTATTCTGTTTTTTTCCCCTTGGGAGTACAGATATACTACACTAGGACTTTGTAGTTCCTTCCCTTAAAGTAGGGGTTTTCTAAGCAAGATTGAGGTGTGACACATAGTGCGCTTCTGCCTGTCTGTCTTACAGATTGGGTCAGTGGTGGTGTTAGTATCCATTCTTCACGTAACGGGTTTAGACAGCGCTTGTGCCCTGCACAGACCCTGCCGTTCTGCCTCTTTTGCTGGATGTGGTAGTCGCTACGCTGAGGTATGCTCGTTTGACTTCAGTGTGTTGTAAATGCATTAAGCGTTTCTGTTCTCTTTTGGCTATAGCGCAGATCTGCTTGGCATGATGAATATATTCCATGACTGTCCTGCTCAGGTCCCCTGCTAGTGCCAATGTTCATTACTTATATTCTGGAGCTCAGATATAGGTTTTGGTGCCTTCTATCATAATTTGTTTGCACATCATGTGTAATTTTGTAAACATAGCGCTGTTCTGTAGACAGTGTTTTCCCTGTTCTTTAATCTATCGTTGCCTCCTAACGCTTGGTCTGGTTTTTTGTTTACTAGGCTGTTATGGCAACAGCCAGCCCGTGAAGACCTGTCACTCGGCTGCTCCCCGCCCCTGTCACCATGGCAACGTTGCAGGAAGCGAGAGCAGCGCGATGTCCGGTCTGAAGGCTGTCTGAAGTCAGCGTGCAGTAGTAAGTTCATTATTTGCCTTTTATTCTCTATATATAGATGTTGGTGGTTTATGTGTTCTACTGTTTGTACTGTAGTAAACACTATGAAATCATAGAAACATTTTATCAAGCTACTCTTAATGACTTTAGAACCCTCTGCCGTAAAATAGATGATACCCCAGTGAAAGATAACCTAAGTAAGGGAGAAAGATTGGCTATCAATAAATTAATGAAGGATGATCAGGTAATAATCAAGCCAGCAGATAAGGGGGGTTCTATCGTCATTTTGAACCTCTCTGATTATGTGAAAGAAGCCGAAAGGCAACTAACTGACACAAAATTTTATGAAGTCCTCAAAAGTAACCCTACCTCTCACTATCAGGTGGATTACGAACAACTCATTAAAAGAGCCAAAGATATGAATATTATTTAAAAAAAAACATGGAATTTCTTGTGTAGCAGATTCCCCACCATCCCCACATTCTATTACCTTCCCAAGATTCACAAATCCCTCACTTCACCTCCAGGGCGCCCCATTATATCTGGTGTTGGGTCACTTACAGCAGCACTTTCACACTATATTGATTGCCATTTACAACCACTTGTAACACCTTTACAATCCTATATTAAGGATACAAGAGCCTTCCTCCACAATATTTCTAATATTAGATGGAAGAAAGGCTACCGTCTACTCACATGCGATGTAGAAGGGCTTTATACAAACATCCCCCATGATTTAGGCACTTCAGCGATAGCATATCACTTAAAAACCAGATCCACTCACTCCCCTGCTCTACAGCAGTTTATTTTGGATGGTATCACTTTTATTTTAGAGCACAATTATTTTTTGTTTGGAGGTCGTTACTACCGGCAATGCCTTGGCACGGCGATGGGGACCAGGTTCGCCCCAAGTTATGCCAACCTGTATATGGGCCTCCTTGAACAACAACTAATTTGGGAGAGCCCATTTGGGGCGAACCTGGTCTACTTTGGCCGCTATATTGACGACCTCTTCTTCATTTGGGATGGGGATGTTGCATCTATTGACACATTTCTTTTACACCTGAATAATAATAAATTTAATCTTCGGTTCACTCACCAACACAGCTAGGAGCACATTAATTTTCTAGATATTTCAGTTCGGGTGGAGGGGGATCTGCTACACACAAGTACTTTCCACAAGCAAGTTGATAAAAATCATTTTTTACAGTATCAAAGCTGCCATAAACGCAGCTGGCTTAAAGGGGTCCCAACAAGCCAGTTTGTTCGTTTAAGACGGAATTGCTCCGATCTGGAGACATTCCATAGTCAGAGTGAGACCTTAAAGCACAATTTTTTGTCTCAAGGATATCCACTTGAGATAGTTAATCAAGCACTTGAATCTGCAATTTCAAAAAACAGAACTGACCTGCTAGTCGAGAAACAGGGACAAACAAAAGACACTCAATTTTCAGAGAATTTGCTATTCATTACGCAGTTCAACTCCAATTCGGAACAAATTCGAAAAATAATTCAGAAGAATTCAAGGCTTGAATCTGCAATTTCAAAAAATAGAACTGACCTGCTAGTTGAGAAACAGGGACAAACAAAAGACACTCAATTCTCAGAGAATCTGCTATTCATCACGCAGTTCAACTCCAATTCGGAACAAATTCGAAAAATAGTTCAGAAGAATTCAAGGATTCTGAAGTTAGACTGCCATCTTGGCCCTCTCGTGGATAAACCACCGAGGGTCATCTTCAAAAAGGCCAAAAACCTTAAAGACTCATTAGTTCGTAGCCACCTGAAAACTAACTCTAAAAATAACTCGATTCCCTCTTGGATCCCAGAAAAACCCAAGGGCTTTTACATCTGTGGACAACCCAGATGCGGAATGTGTAAATTCGGCAACAAGTCCGATAGTTTTAGCAATACGACCGGTGGTAAATCCTTCAAAATTACTAATTTTATTAACTGCAGAAGCTGTTTTGTGGTCTATCAGATTAGCTGCAGATGTGGCCTGCAGTATATCGGAAGGAACACGAGGCAGCTTCAACTGAGGTTTTCTGAACATAGACGTAATGTCCAAAAAAACTATAGATTACACTCTCTCTCGAGACATATGAACGATCAACATAATGGTGACATTCAATTCATGAATATAAAGGGAATAGAGGTCATCAATCATACTCAGAGAGGAGGTGACCAATATGCCCGCTTGTGCCAACGCGAAGCATATTGGATCTTTAGACTTGGCACCCTCTCACCAGCAGGACTCAATGAGTCAATTGAGTTAAATCATTTTTGAATGAGCATCTATACCCATTGTAACAATAACTAGCTTGGGATAATAATGAAAATTGTTCAATTTATTGGAATAACATCATCCTGGTAAATGAGATCTGCCGTCTAGTCTGCTTTATAAATAGTGGTTGGTCTTTTTTCCCACGTGGCGAAGTCCACAATGACTCATTATATGTAATGTTTGCAACCCTTTGATTATATAAGCCTACTAAGATTTTTTCTGATAAATTATTGAAAATCTTTATTTCTAGTACCATTCTGTGTTTTACATTTTGCAATTTCATTATGCATGATGCACGTTAATGTCTCTATTGGGAGTTCTCAGTTTGCACTGTATGTTTTTATGATTCTGACTGCCATGTGTCATATGATAAATACACCGTTCACTAATTAAATGTATAACTACTGTTGGGCATACACAGCACCTATAGGGTTAAGGCAGGATATTTCCTAATTAATGGGAGCTATAAACTCTACCTCCCCCACCATCAGGTATACCACTCCTCCTGATGAAACTGCGGTGATCGCAGAGAAACGCGTTGAGGTTACCCCTTTTATCTGCACAGACCTTCATTACTTTTAATGTCTTTTTTTGTGTGTTGAGATTGGATTTTATGCTATCCGTCAAAGACATGCATCACAAGCTTTAAGACAGCAGGCAATACCACATATCCACGGGACGCTGCTCCCCTACGGTCTCTTTGTGTACCATCACTAGTCCACTCACTCCCCTCATCGATGCCGACTGAGCTTGCCGGCCAGCGGCTACGACGGCGGGGACGCCCTAGCCACGGGCACTACGAAGGAGAGACTGTGACTAGATTCAATACGCTACCCAGTAAGGACTTCCCCTATAAGTCCAAAGACAACAAGCTACCTATATCTCCACAAGCCCGTTTACTCCCCGTATCGTTGCTGACTGGGCTTGCCGGCCAGCAGCCGTGCCTACGGGGACGCTTCAAATACAGGTGCTGAGAGAGAAAGAGGCTACTGCATTGTCCAGTGAAGACCATCCTGTGAGTACACTCAGACGAGATACCGTAGCTTGGGAACAGAACGCTGCCAGCACGTGGCTATTTGTTTACCTTTTTTTCAAGCTATTCCATCAGCCAGTCTTCTTATCTATACCGGTGCTAACCGTGCCTGCCGACTAATAGCGACTGTGGTCGGGGCCCCACCAGACACCCTAAGGACGTGACAATACCAAGGATCTAAGGTAAAGAAAATTAATTTTTTTTAATATTTTTCCCAAGACTGTGCCTGCTCATACCGTATATATCGGAAGCTTTTTAACAGTTAAACCTGTCATTTGCAGTACGGCAATACCGATCTGTATTCTCCAAGCAGGCTCCATACTACCCTCCTGAGAGGATCTTTTTTTGAGTAAATTGCCTTTAGCCCTGATAACTATATCCATCTCTAACTTGTCTGGAATTCGTGGAGCAATAACATCACAAAGTTTTTTCAACTAACATTTGAACCCGGCTGCCTGATCAACAGCCTAGGTTTATTCATCATTTATCATTTGGTACTGTGCAGATTTGTTTTTTTTCTAAATATCTCTATAATTGCTTTTATACCTGTCTATATTTTGTATTAAATATATATTTTTATGTAATACTGTTAGTCGGACTCTAGCGCTTTCATTATTCTAATTTTTATTCTTTATTCTGGGGTTCCCATTTCCCCTCTAGGAAAGCTGCTCAGAGTTTCTCTTCAGTAATTTTATGCCAATTAGTGCACACTGCAGTCTGCGAAGCACTCCTACTATCTATATCTATTCTAATTTTTATTCTTTATTCTGGGGTTCCCATTTCCCCTCTAGGAAAGCTGCTCAGAGTTTCTCTTCAGTAATTTTATGCCAATTAGTGCAC
Organism: Limnodynastes dumerilii; assembly: GCA_011038615.1. NCBI lineage: Eukaryota > Metazoa > Chordata > Amphibia > Anura > Limnodynastidae > Limnodynastes > Limnodynastes dumerilii. The sequence goes on along the minus strand of WWET01001900.1, from coordinate 224,189 downwards.
ACTGCAGTCTGCGAAGCGCTCCTACTATTTATATCTTGTTACTATGAAATCATGTTATATTACATAGAGTCTAGCGTTTAACTGCTGTTTCTGTGCTAGCACTCAGCACTGTCATTAGGGATCTTCAAACAATTAACGCTGTAGTGTGTATATATATATATATATATATATATATATATATATACCCTAGATGTTTGTTAACTACTGCGAAAGAAAAAGCTTTATCAATTCCTCGTGAACAACTCTTATATTCACAAACAACAAAAAAGAGAGTTGAAAACACGTTACCTTGGGTTACCCAATTTTCACGTGCTAGTCCGCTTATCAATCAGGCTTCTAGGGCTATTTGGCCCATCATCAAATCTGACAATTCTCTTCCGGGCTTACAGAAGCTGCGAATGATGCCCTGTTACAAGAGAGGGCGCAACTTGAGGGACCGGTTGGTTAAGACCGACATCTCCAAGATGCACCCTAAACCTGAGAAGAACTTTTTGACACGCCCTCCTGGATGATATAGGTGCTTACAGTGCCCGACC
>WWET01001900.1:184590-216244 GCA_011038615.1 Limnodynastes dumerilii | reverse complement strand
AGAAGAACACCGCAACCGCCCCCTGAGGCCCAATCTCCGGCCCGCACTAGATGGTGGGGTGCCGGGATAAGGTCAGAAGTGGTCTCCCTCTCCACATGGTGCTGACCCATGGCTATTGCAAAAGGGGGGTAGTGGAGGTAAAGAAAAAGATGGGAAAAAGTGGGAATTGAGAAATGAAGAGACGCAAAAGGGAGGTAAAATACAAGGAAGTAAGAGGAAAGATAAATGAAGAAAATGAGAAAGAATAAAACACTTATCTTTGCAAGAGATGTCTGGACTCCAGTAAATTTAAAGAGAAAGAGGATCCTCCTCCAAATAGCAAAAACTTAATTGTCACTGACTCAGACTCCAGTCTCCTCCTCACAACATACAGCGATTTCTTTGGGGAACTCTGGGGCTATACAGCACCAGAACAGATTAATTCTCCTTGTGACATCCATGGCTACATTTCATAGCACTAAATTGGTGTCAGACTAATGCACCCACCTTGCATGCCATCACTGAAAAGACATGGGATGTATACCAAATTAAATTCTTGATCTTAAAAAATACTGCAAAGTCTTTTCGTAAAATTTAGGAACTATAGGTCGGATCCAGACCTACGTGCGTGTTACGCTTGTTAGTGTAGCAAATTTACGCTATCGTAAGTACTATGAACTCCCCCAGGCACTCCCTTCAGACGGACGTACTTTAGCTGTTTTACGCTTGCCAAACCCTATCCTACCTTCATTTTTCATAACCACGCATGTACGTAGCGTCCAGATGGACGTAACTGCCTAACCCAGCCCATACTGTATGATTTAAATGCCTCACCCCGCCTCCAGTGTGTAGTATGAGCGTAGTTACGGTTAACATATTTTTGGCCTTCGTACATAGTTACTACAGTGTTACGGCCGCCCAGGGTTACGTGTCATAACATCTGCTGTGCGCATTCGCAGAACGTACAAACAACCAAAATTATGCTAGCAGCTAGCGTAAAATCGCTTGCGTATGTAGGTCTGGATCTGGCCCTATGGGCTTCTTGTTTAAGAGCCACCCTCCCTATCATATAAGGACAGACATGAGTGACATCCTTCTTTATTTTACTCTGTTCCTCTCTTCTCCTTACTTCCTCATCTCCATCTTTACTGTCCCTCTTCTACCAATTCCTCCTTCATATGTTTGGCAACCCATTATCTACCCTTTTTCTTTCTGTCTTACCTTCCCTTCCCTATTTAAAACTTTTGGTTTTTTGTAATTGTTACCTGGATTCTTCTTATAGATCCTTTTAAACAAATTTTTTTATTGATTGAATATAATTGACTGTATGTTTCACTTTAAATTGAGATGCTTATATAGTGTTATTTATTGTATACCTTGATGGTACTTGTTACCTTGCTAATAATAAAAAAAAACTTTAAAATAAAAAGGTGTCTAGAAATGTAACATTTTATTAATATAGTATAAGGGGAAATAGAGAGAAGTGGGAATGAAAGGAAAATTGGAAAAGTATGAATGTAATTGTAGCATGGTAGAATCTGTTCTAAGGACAATGGGCCAGATCTAGACTTAATTTCACTTTAAGTACATTCTCTTAGCGCATTTACATGATCGTAAGTATTCACTCCCCCAGGCACCCCCCTTGGTAGCACGTAATTTAATTGATTTATGAGTACCAACCCCTACCTTAATTTTTTCTTGCGTAATTACGGTCGTACATAATGGATTGATGTACGTAACTGCCTAACCCAGCCCATACTGTACAATTTAAATGCCTCCCTCCACCTACAGAACATATTTCTGGCTGTCATAGGGATAACACGCCCCTTCGTATGTAGTTACATGGAAGGTACGTACAATCACAGAAACGACATCTGCCGTGTGCATGCGCAGTACATACAATTAGTTGAAATTACGCATGCAGCAAGCGTACCCAATGAGGGTAGTGAATAAAGCTATGAGATGTATGGTCAATATACTGTGTGTTGGAAAAGAATGGTATGCATACAGAGATTGTGTGTGTCTACCACTGGCAATAAAGACTGAGAGAGATCTAGGTAGGAGTGGTTGGACAATGAGCAAGGGGTAACAAAGGGAGGAGGGAAAGATAGTAAATCATGATCGTGGAATACCAATCTGTACGAATCTGTGTGAATTCAAACCAGCTGTTACATTACCCATGTTAAACGCACACTAGGGTGCAGAGTCTAATTGGGACCTGGTCTTCACTAAAGCACCTGATGGAGGAGACATGCTTGTGTGGAGGCACCTAGCAGGCTGCCTGCCGCACAAAAAATAAAATCACTTTAAAAAAAAACACGAAAAAAACAGGACTTGTTACAGCCAATAACCAATGCAATTCCTTAAGGTAGAATTCTTATTATTTTCAAATCTTTATTATAAACTTCCTGCTTTCAAAGAAAACATTAATGGGTGTCTTAGCTTTTTGACAGTCAGATAGTACGACCATATTATCAGTATTGTCATTTTACATACGTTTCATATTCTAACAGTGCCATCATATTAAGTAGCTCTTTACAATTATAAACAGTTCTTTATATCAACCTCTGCTACATTACAGTCTAATTCCCTAACATACACACACTCTAGGGTAGGAGTAAGTTTAGTTTTATTGTGAGTCTGGGATTCGCATATGTGTGCTATGTCCTAACACATACCTCACAACTGCCCTGACTCCAGCCAGTCCTGATTTCGTTTGACTGTTCCGCTAACCCAACTGCCTTCCAGTTTGTCCCAATAAGTAGGCTACACTGCAGGTAGTGAATTTTTTTAAATTTAAATTACTATTTAAATTTTTGCCCCATGTTGCATGACAATGGGGGCAGAGCTTGGACGAGATGAGGCCGGGCTTATTTGTCCCATTTTCGGACTCCAAAATGTTGGGAGATTTGCTAATATATAAACTTTTATTGCTCTATTGAGCTTCCTCCTCACACCGTCCATCACCTTCCCGTCCTGGGAATATCTCCAAGTACGCTGAGGTATTATGTCGGACCAAAACCAAATAATGTTGGGCCACTAACTAAAAAATCAACATCGGGTCTTCTCTAATTGCCCAAATCAATTCAACTGAGGATACGTGGCCAATATTGTTACCCCCAACATGTAACTACCACGTCTGGCTGTTGCTCCCTGAGCAGATCACGAGCCATTCCAGGATGCTAGGCCACAACATGCCCCTCCTGCCCTTCCAAACTATAACCACCTGTCTGGTATTTGAACATTGGCCAATATAACCTGCATACCAGCCCAATGCATAAATAAATGACCTACCATCCATACCACCTTATGCCGCAACGTCCCATCTGCAAAGGAAAATTATAGAAGACCATAAGCGAATTGTATTTATCAAGGTGGACATAATTAATACCAATTCAATTTCCTAACTAAGAAATGAAAGAATACCAACAGTCCCAGGTGAAGGTGAAAACCTCCACACATTACCTGGGTCTTTTCTATATATGACTAAGGGGGTACTACTTGATGCCACAGGCATGGGGAGGAAATAGCCCTTCGCGCTCCTGCACCTGATGCAGCAGGCCAGCTACCAGGCTAATCCTGGGAACCAATCCGGTCCGTGGCAGGTAACAAGGAACAACTGTCTGTTCAAGTAAAACATTTTTAAACGTATATTACATGTGCGAACATATGTTCGCATTGCACCGCCTCCCCCAGTTATCTTGACATGGACCCGCTTAGGTCACTTATTGGTCATCATCTCCCAATGGCCAAAGGTAAGTCCTGAATGCTTGCGACTTCCAATGCCCCATCTTCTTGATGACGTCAACCGGATGTCCTTACACTGCTGCCCCAATGCGGAATGAATGTGTCACGTAGTCCACACAGCATTCTCTGACAAACAACTGTGAACTGGTAGCGGGACAGTGGAATACAGTTCTTATGCACAAACCACACTAAACCAGCCTCAGGCCTCACAGCAGTGTAACAATATCCCATTAAACTTGGCAAACGTCAATATCAGGGTGCCTGTGCAACTGAACCCAACGTCCTGTGGTGACCTGGTCAGTTTTGCCCCTATAAATCCTACACTGTATGATTTCAGAGTGAATGACTACATTATTAGCAAAAAGGCCCGTGGAGGGGGAGGATTTAGCAAAAGCAAAGCTAAATGCTATATGAAACAATAGCTTTTCGTATTCATCACCCGCTACCATAGCCACCGCTCCCATCATTCTTGATAAACAAATAATGGATATCGGGCATCTGGAGTCGGGAGGCGTCGGCCTAGCCTTTGCCCATCCCATCAAAGCTTTAGCTATAAGGAAACCTTTAGTCAAATATTTTTACCCGCGTAGTTTGGTGCAAAAAGCTATGTCCGCTAGGGTAGAGCACATATAAGCATGCAATCTCCCATGCATGTACTCCCACAGCATAAATTCATAGAGGCAATCCTGCAGGTCACTGACCGCCCTACCATGTTTGTTACGGAACATCGACCAACTTGTTAAGGCAGCCTGATATCTCCGCCAGGTGGAGGGAGCTAATGACAGCCATGCAAGGTCCTCTATTTTAGACTGCCAAATAGAAACAGGGCACGGTGTCCCAGTCAACGATGCATTTGGTGCTAATAAACAAAACTAGGCCAATCAAATCTGGAGGGAGCATCGGTCAGTCCATTGTCAACCCCCGGGACATGAGCTGCCAGGAAGTTAATGTTAAACTCGAGACACCTCAAAACTAAGTTTCTGAGTAAACACTGGAGATTAATGGCCTGTATGACCCCTAAGTTATCGCACCAAAACACCACACAGCCCACGGTACCCACCACCAAGAAATCATCCAGGTAATGGGCCACCCCGTCCAAACCTGACCCTGTTGTGACACACCAATGAAGGAAGCTACTGAATGCCTTGAAAAAAAGCACAAGACACTGATCAGCCTATGGGCTACCCGGGCACATGTCTCAGGAATGGCGTCATTAACTAAGGCCCCTGGGGGTGAACAAACGTGCTGGATCAGGCAGAATTTGCCAGGCGCTTTCTTGGGCACCACCCAGATAGAAAATAGCACCAGATCCGGAAATGGGGAAGATGGGAAAGGGCCGCACATCCGACCTGAACAAATCTATTTGCCAACCTTTTCTTCCAGCACTCCAGGTAATTCGACAGCCGACCGCAAATTACGGGAATAGGGTGTGGAAACCACCCCCTGCTATCGGCAAGCAAAACCCCTTGCTAAAACCACGCTGCAAGAAATTAGCCCTGTCTCGCCTGGGATAATGTGACAGCCATTCTGTTAAACAATCAATTTTGATTGGAGACAGCGCCAGACCAAGGTCCAAGTTTTGTCCAGGCCCGGTTCCTGGCGCTGAAAACTTACTACATGACTTTGCTGGATGGGTGCCGTTGCATCGCAGGCAATTATGTTTGTAAGGGAATTTGTTTCCATGGTTATAGATGGCATTATTGAATCCATAGCATTTTCCTTGTTTGGAAACCACTTGAGAGCCATAGGTTCCCCCGTGGTGTCCTGTTATGCATGTGTGACATCCAACCACAGCTCAACATCTTTTACTCCAAATTCAATGCTCAGGCACCCATCTGCATTGAGCCTAAATTGCTTGTCATATTTGCTCCAAGCGGAGCCTTTGTACTTTACCAGGTGCTGATACCGAACCAGGTCTCTAAATTCACCTGGCCGTGATTACGGGTAGGTGTCCGTAAATGTACACTATGCTGCTAGCCATGTGTTAAAGTTGCGGTATTGTTCCTCCGCAACCACCCCTTTCTGCTGAGCTGCGGTCAGCGCCTTGCAACTGTTCTAACTAGGGTTAGAACCTATAATAAAAAACTTGTAGGGGAGTCTAAATTCTATACTAACAGGTTTAAGAATGGTAAAAAGGGTTCTACCACTTATTCTAAAATGGTGAACTCTAAACTCTATTCTATAACAAAGCTAACACACAACCAGTTAAAAATCTTCCTAAAACTAAACATATGCAACCTTAGGTGGCGGGAGGCGGGCTCACCTTCGGGCCCGACTTCATCCCCATTTTCTAAGTTGGTGGCGGAGATGGATCTTGTGGATGTGTGGCGCCACCGCAACCCTAATACAGTGGAATTCTCTTGTTACTCATCTTCCTACCATGCCTTTTCTAGGATAGATCTGGCGCTGCTCTCCAGGGATCTGTTGCCACTGGTTCGGGAATCCAAATATCTTTCTAGGGGAATCTCGGACCACTCTCCCTTGCTCCTCACCCTTCAAACTTCTCAGCCTCTCGGTATCCGCTTTTGGAAATTAAACCCATATTGGCTGGAGCTGTTGGGCCCGGAGGAGGAAGTGATTCCTGATTGGGAGGGCTTCTTTGGCGTTAATCCATTGGGGGGAGCTCCAGGTGTCACTTGGGATGCCTTTAAGGCATACATGAGGGGCTCTTTTATTAAGGAGGTGTCGCGGATTAAGCAGAAAGGTAGACAATTAGAGCAAGAACTGGAGCAGAACTGTAGGAATCTCGAGGTGCGTTATCTCACATCCCACTCACTTACAGACCGAATAGGTTGGTTAAAGGCTCAGTCGGAGTGGGTTCATTACCTTACTGATAAATCCAAACGCAAACTTTTGTTTTCTAGCCATGTCCAATACCTCAACACGGATGCCTGCGGGAGCTATCTGGCTAGATTAGCCAGAGATGACTTAGCATCCAATTTCATAACCGCCGTGAAAGATAAAGCAAATACCTTGCAATATGAGGGGCCTGCTATAGCGGGGATCTTTTACACTTATTTCCAAGAGTGCTATAAATCGCAGGCTCATTACTCTGCTGACTCCCTCTCTTCTTATTTAGATCACATAAAATTGCCGCTGCTCAGTCCTGAGGCCCGCAGCCTTCTTAATGCCCCTATAACGGAACTTGAGATAGATTTAGCTATCTCTTCCACCCCGAACCGTAAGGCCCCGGGCTCTGATGGCATCCCTGTTGAGGTGTACAAGAAATTTCGCTCCTTTATGATACCCAAATTGCGGGAAATATTTCACCAAATATTTGAAACGGGCCTTCTTCCGGTTTCCATGTCAGAGGCTTTGGTCATCCTGATCCCCAAACCAGGTAAGGATCCTGTTCAACCTGAGTCGTATAGGCCCATTTCACTTCTCCCTACGGATGTGAAAATACTAGCTAAAATCCTGGCCACTAGGCTTAATTCGGTCCTTGGGGGGGTCATTCATCCGGATCAAACGGGCTTCATGCCGGGAAGAACAACGGCCACTAACTTGAGAAGGTTGTTCATGAGGTTGCAGATGGAGAGAGGGGAGGAGAGTGAGGCTATTATAGCGTCATTGGACGCAGCCAAAGCGTTTGATTCGGTTGAATGGCCATACCTGTGGGAAGTGCTGCGTAGGTTTCAAATGGGGGACACGTTCATTAGGTGGGTTCAAATCTTATATTCGGCCCCCACGGCTCGCATTTGTGTAAATGGCCATACCAGTGAGTCCCTGTCCCTGGCCCGCGGCACGAGACAGGGGTGCCCCCTATCGCCTGCTCTTTTTGCTTTGGCAGTGGAGCCGCTGGCATGTTTAATCCGCGAGACTGAGGACATTCGAGGCCTCCCCACTGGGGGTCCGCCTGACAAAATCGCATTATATGCGGATGATATGCTCCTCTTTCTCGCGGACGCCGGCGGCTCCCTGACAAGGTTACTTTCTGTGATGGAGGAGTTTGGGTCTTTTGCAGGCTTACGAATTAATTGGAATAAATCTAATTTGTTTTCCCTGGGCAAAGGCTCTCCTGCAGTGGGGAGGGGGAATCATGAACTAGTCTGGACCAGGGAGTTTAGATATCTTGGCATTCGAATCATGTCTAGTCCTTCGGATTACACCACTCTAAACCTGGACCCGGTCACGGAATATTTGAAAAATAAAACTAGAGTGTGGAGAAACCTCCCTCTCTCCATGACCGGCAGAGTCAATCTTATTAAGATGGTTCTGTTGCCAAAATATTTATACCCACTGCAACATTCACCTATCTACCTTCCAAAACGAGTATTCCAGTCCATTCACGGCTATGTATCTTCATTGGTCTGGGCGGGGGGTAGGGCTAGGGTTCGCTTGGGTACATTACAGAGAGATAAGGATGGCGCGGGCCTAGCACTCCCCAATCTGAGATTTTACTATTTGGCGGCTCAGATGACTCAGGTTCTGGCATGGGTGACTGGTAATACAGATAACACTACGGGTCATTTTTTGAAGAGTTGTGGTGGCTTTGAATGGTCTGCACTCCAAAATTTGTTGGCTGGTGGGCGTGGGAGTGGGGAGGCGCAGATTTTGCGGCAGGCTAGGCTGGTATGGAGAGCGGTGCATGGATTGTTGGGAGGAAAGGGAGCGGACCCGGAGACCCCGCTTTGGGGGAATAAAGCTCTAAGCGAATTGTACAGTTTGCAGGGTCGGGGGGTTTGGAGGTCCTATGGTATAAAGAGACTGGGTGATTTATATAATGAGAACACATTGAATGAGAACACATTGCGCTCATTTTCTCAGTTACAGGAGGAATTTCACTGTCCCCCTGTGTTGTTCTACCGATACTTACAGCTCCGGCATGCACTGACTGCAGAATTCCTGCATAATGGTCCATGCATCGCGTCCTCCCCGGTCAAGCGTCTGCTTGTGGGCTTGTCACTCAAGGGTGCTATTTCTCACATATACTCTGCTCTACGAGCGGCCCAGTCAGACGACTTGCCAATCTTAAAAGCAAGATGGGAGGAGGATCTTGGGGATATAGAGGATGAGGATTGGTCGGAAATGTTGGCTTCCACCAGGTATGCTACCACCTCTATACGTTTCAGGCAAATACACTATTATATATTACACAGGGTGTATCTTACCCCTCACCGACTGGCCCGGATGGGTGGGGGGGTGGAGGACCGGTGTGCAAGGTGTGGGTTCTCTCCGTGCTCTTTTTGGCACTTACTTTGGAGTTGTCGTAAGATTGCTGCGTTTTGGCGCACTGTTTGGGACTGCTCCTTGTACACCCTGTTCGTCTCTTTACCCATTGACCCCAAAATTTGTTTGTTTGGCCTTTCACTAGTGGAAACAATGGATAAAAACACCCATAAATATCTGCTCTCCCTGTTCACCCTGGCACAAGTGCTGGTTGCACGTAAATGGATGGCTGTTGAATCTCCTTCCTTGCAAGAATGGATAAACCTTACCAATGACACCCTGGCACACGAAAAATATGCTTTCTAAAGCAGGGGGACTCCTGATAGATATTACAAAATATGGTCCCCATGGCTAGACTCCATCTATAGCATAGGGGTTACACCCTTCGTGCCACAGCTCGGCGCGGCACATGACTCCACTCCGGAGGTTGTATAAACTGTAATTTCCGTAGGTTTTACTCTCTTTAATATTGTGACAGTAATGTACATCCAACCTGTAACTGCTCATACATCAAGTGTATTGTATCCTGATCTGTGTAAGCGTTGATGTCCTCTCTGACCATGTTAATTTGTTTCTGCATTGCTCTAGATCCTTGAAGTGTTATGTAAGAAAGGGGGGGTTCTTTTTTTTTTGTTTTTGTTTGTTCGTTATGTTATGTATGTTGAAAAATTCAAAAAATGTTAATAAAAATTACCTGATTTAAAAAAAACATACGCAACCAATCAAACCTACAAATATAGTAAGGATTGATGAGAGGACCAAATCTACTGATGACCCTAAATGGATCTCAGCCTCCAATATAAGATCAGATTCTGGAGAATCTTGTGAATCAACCCCTGATTCATTTATTCTACCCTCTAATACTACTGAAAATACTACTATTCAAAATGGTCCTAGACCAAAAGAGATTAATAATTTTTCTTTTTTGGGGAAGAATTTGACGCACAGGGATCCAAGATGGGTGAATCGATTCAAGACATTGGGCCTGATCCAGAACTACTAGTACGACGGGCGTAAGCGTAAGATCGGCTAAAAAGCCGATCTGCGCATGCGCCGTGCAGATGTTGCCCGGCATAACTACAGAAACGCCCGATCCTCCCCCAGCGTTACTATGCTAAGGTTAGTGCAGGGAGGCGGGGGGAGGAAGGGTAATTAGGCTGGGAGGGCGGCGTTATCTTACTAACGTCGCCGTCCCAGCATATTTACACTCCCTTACGCCGGCTGAAGTTAGGGTAGCCTTCAGCCGGCGTAAAGGAGTGTAAATACACTCCAACAAGGGGGAGTGTCGGGGCAGAGCAGCGATGTTACGCTGAGCGTTAAAACGCTCAGTGTAATGTCGTAGCTCTGGATCAGCCCCATTGGCCCCGAGGTCACCAAAAAGACCTCTGGAGCTAGAAGAAAAAGAAGAGGTAGGAAAATCACTGGAAAAACAATAAAAAATGCAACAGTAGGACAGGGGATCTTTATCCTCTCTGCTAAAATTCTAACTACAGAACAAATAACCCACTTACAAAAGGGTCTAAGTTATGCTCCAGATGCCAGTCCCAATGAGTTTGATTTATTTATAGAACTTAATAGGTTCGTAAGAACTTTGTGCCGAAAGAAACATTTTTGCACAACAAAATGGTGGATCATTGGGGGACACAGCACCTGTTGGCATGACTGATTTATTTGATGATAATGGGCCATATGCAGAGCTCCGGCCGCATTGCAATTAAGCATTAAGACCGCGTATATGCAATTTACATTGCAAGAAGTAACGTAGATTACGTTACAAACTTACTGAAATAAAAAAATTACTGTGCATGCGCAGTAGCACTTTAATGAAAACTCCGGCCGCAATTGCAATTTCCCCTACCGCACAAAAATTGGAGCCATAGAGTTGTTTTATAAACTAACTGTAGGAGATTTTAAAGAGATATGCTCAAAAACTACTAAAAATACTAGAGTTGGGAACCTCAGCAGAGGAGAACAACTGGCATTAAAATAACTAAAAGATGACCAGTCATTAGTCATTAGACAATCGGACAAAGGGGGGGAGGGGAGTGACAATCCTTGGCAGGACTGCCTATGTGTCAGAGGCAATGAAACAGTTGAAAGATTAATCATTCTATGTACCTCTACCAACAGAACCTACCAAAGATTATCAGCTGGAGCTTAGATCTCTGTTGGAGGATGCCTTGGAGAAAGGCCTTATTGATAAGGATGAATATAAATTCCTTTATAATAAATATCCTGTGATTCCTATATTTTATCATATCCCCATATTACACAAATCCCTAACTGATACCCCGGGGCGACCAATAATCTCGGGGATCAATTCTCTTACATGTAATCTGTCATTCTACATTGACCATCATTTACAGAAATATGTTGTCAATTTAAAATCACACTTAAGAGATACTATGCACCTCTTGAATAAACTTAAAGATTTTTAATGGAAACCCTATTATATTTTTGCATCACTGGATGTTAAAGACCTCTACACCCACCTCTGTGGGGGGCTATTTGGAGGGGGTGACTCTGCCATGGACTTCCTTGACCTTAGTCTCTATGGGCTGGATCCAGACCTTGTTAAGTGCATGAACTTAGTTACACCTGGGCTAAACCATCTTGATTTCAGGGGAGTCATATTTCATCTGCTGCAAAGAGTATTAGTGTTGAGAGGTGATGTTTCCTATTCCAAGTCTAAATAACAGTGTGATAGTAAAGCTGGTCAGTATCTGTGTGCAGTAAGCAATTTCAAGATATATCCCTGCATGCAAAGTATAGAATTAACTTGGCTCCCCCTGAAATCAACATGGTTTAGCCCTTGAGTAACTAAGTTCATGCACTTAACAAGGTCTGGATCCAGCCCTATATCCATAATTCAACAGTTATGACTAAAACCTTTGTTAAAAAGGTCGATGTTAACTTTCTACATTTTCAAAGTGAACACCATCACCCAAGAAACTTTTCTATCCCAGTCTAAAGATCTATTGGACAGGTATGCCTCTAGAGGTTACCCGGATGGGTTACTCCAGGAGGCTTTTACCAAAGTTCAAGAAGTAGCTAGAGATACTTTGTTGTCTCCCAAAAAAAGAAATAACTTTAAGAGACCTGAGGGAAAAAGAGACTGTGTCATCTATCTCTATATATAATAACAAATCATAGGACATTAAGAAGGTACTGGATAAAAATTTTCACATTTTGATGTGTGATCCAATCTTAAAGAAAACTCTAAATAACAAACCCTGAGTGATTTATAAAAGAAATCAACATTTGAAAAATATCTTGGCCCCAAGCCAGATCAAACCGTTATAACCAGATCCCAAGGTTAAGAGAGGGTCCCTAAATTGGTTACCTCCTAAACCAGCAGGTTGTTTTAAATGCAGTAAACCCCGTTATCTTACATGTGACCACATTCGCAGTGAGATTAAATGGATTTTCCAGTTACAAACTTTAGTGCCCAATGGCCTGAATGAGGCTTTAGAATTCACAACACTTGGGTTTTAGTTGTTAAGGGTGTTAAACATTGTAAGCTTCTTATTAATCTGATTAATGAATTACTTTGTTCTGCACACACTAGATATTAATATTTATCACTTAGGTTAATTTAATTTAATTTTATTTACATTAATTAAGTAAATTACCTATTATACTACATTTTAGTTTTTATTGTGCCTCACATTATTCACTTTAGTGTAAGGTTAGACCTTATTAGCCATATATGACCAACGAAAGGTTTAACATGCAAGTTCAATATTATATAATTAATCACTAAACTACTATATAGTTTTAATTTTCACATTTTATATCATTTACTATATGAACATGGTTTTCTATGTTGTTCATTATTATTAATTCATGAATTATGACTATCTACTATGTATTGTTGCCAAGATTGTACTTTCAAATTATCAGGAGGTTATGATAATGAATTTACTGCGGTTGTATTAATATTATCATTCTATTTATGCTCCATAATATCTCTCTTATATGCTTGTTATTTCTATTATACGTTCTTGTGAGATACTAGAATGTGGAGTAGTATGTTCTTTTCCTCTATTCTACTTGTAACCAGTAATGAAAAGGTTAATTGTGGGTTTTCCCCACATCCTGATAATTTTAAATCTATGTCTGTTTTGAAGTTTTATATTAGTTTATTTTTACTATTATTATTTTTATTATGTTAGTTGCCATATGTTATTATATATTACTATTAATATATTATATTATTTTATATAAACACCAGTGCATAATTAACCAAATATGTTTTACGTTTTGCAAACTGTTTTATGTCAATCGGCCATCACTTGACAGGTGCCGACATAATTAATTAGTATCCCCGTATAAAGGAGGGGCTCTGAGAACATGCTGCATTACTTTCTTTAGCTGTTACGACACTCCGGGTTTACCTGGCAGAATACTGGAGTGGTCGTGGAGCAGAAGGTAGATTGGAGTGACACCCCGGGTTTACCTCGGAGAGAACTGAGGCGGTCACGAAAGAGAGAGAGATAGTGGTCGAGTCGACTTCAGGGGTACGGAGACTTTACTATCGGGTGGTTTTCACCAGAGCTTCTGATGGTGGAGATGGATTTGGCAGCGCCCCAATAGCCTGGATGTGCCCCGTTGAACCAGACTCGAGGAATGGGAAAGGAAACCCGGAGTGAATACCAGAATGAGGGAAAGGGACAAGTAAGAGAACTGGGAGTAGAGCCAGTCCTGGAAGAGACCGAACTGTGACGGACTACAATTAACACAGAACCAGGCACGGCGGACAGAAGATGCATCACGGGACAGGACAAAATGGACAAGGACTCTCACACTCGCAGACATACAGTGGAACCTCCAAAGGGGTAACATAGACTAGCACTCCGGGTAAGGTAAGAGGTACGAGAGGTAGGTGAACACAAGAAGGGGAGAGAACCTGGGAAGGAAACACGGTAGGTAACAAGGCAAGGACTGAGCAAGGTAAGTGGGCAAGCAACGGTCAATTCACTAGGCAAGCAAAAGCAAGGCACTAGGCACACAGTATATAGCAGGTCACAGGTCTGACAGGCAGAGTCTATAACCGGCAGAGAAGTGAGGAAGTAGAAGCCTTTATATAGAGACAGCTAGCTTCTAATAGACTGAGCTGTCTGAAGAAAATCCTGAAATGATGCGAGCTGCCAGAAGGGGGAGCTCTAACCAAAGCTACAGAGAGGAGGCGCGCCCGCACCACGAGGACGCGGCGAAACACATGGATGGACCAGGAGTGGGGAGAGAGAGAGAAGATGCCGGTGGCAAGGGAAAGTTTGCGGTAAGCGGTACGCGGAGGATGCAGAAAGCAAGCGGCGGGGAGAGATGGTAAGTGACAGCGGGAGGCAAGGTAATGGTGCGGATGGGAGTAGGCTGATTGCGGGCAGGCATAACATTAGCTTGATAAAGTGTCCTGGCAGACATGAAACGCGTTGCTAAATATTGGAGTCTCAGGTGCCAGTGTCTCTGTGAATATTGACACGTTATAGCCATTATAACAGAACTTGGCTGTGGACATCAATCAGAGGGGAATCGCTATATTATGTCTAGAATAGTTGCGTGAGAGGCAGTGTTTTGGATACCATCATATACTTTCTTTGTACTAATTGGAGCCGCCAACTGTGCCGGGCTGGCCACACATCACTAAAGACTTCTACACGTGGTTTCTACATGCTTTACAGGGACAGAGACTGATTCGTCCAACTGAGTTGGGTAACGTCCCTAAACAAGTATTTGTCTTTGCTAATTTTTGCTCCATTATATGACTACACGTTACTATTCTTTTTACTACCATCTGGAGAGTATTTCAATCGCAACTGATTTGCTATTTCCTCTATGTTAAAGTTAACACTGAAGCTTAGTGTGACTATTACATTGAACTGAACTAGAGTGTTCTGTCCACCACCTGAGACATTCTACTGATCTATTTACTTACCAACTTTATTGCTATCTTTATGATTTACATATCAATGTACGATATTCATGCCAACAACTTGTGGTTTGCTTGATTTTAACTCTTTATTAATTAAATTTATATATTGGTTAATGCACTGGTGTGTTACTTTTCAACCATCACAAGTGAATATTACTTAAATCTGCTATTTTTAATTTTATTTATTTATTTAGACCATATTCCAGCACTGTCTATTGCTCTTTGTTTTATGTAAGGGCAAATATGTCTACATATTTTCCATTCTTAATTTTTTCACGCATACGTGGCCATAGGCAGCGGTGTAATTGCAATGCACCCTACTTCTGTCCACTGGCGGAGGGGAGGAGTGGGTGCTGATGCTGCCTTACGGGCTTTTTTCTGGTCTCGCTTGCGCAAACGCTTATTAATAGCCTTTCCCAGGTTACGTTTAGACCGCCCAGGGACGTTAAGTGCAAGTGGACACAGATTCATCATCACCCTCAACCCCAGACGGATTGTGATCTGACTCACCGGGAGCAGACTAACTCGGGCCTGGTTGTTCATCTTCCTCCGTCACACCCGGCACCTCAACCGGTTCTGATGCTGCATCCTTAGCCACCCCGTGTGAATGCGATGCCTCCCTTTTCTCTTTGATCGATTACAAGGACCAGACGGCACCTGAGAAACTGGAGAAGAGGAGATGTTAGCCGTAGCCTCTGGATCAGCATCCTTACTTCTTATACACCTGCTGCTGGAGTGGTCGTTGCGGGCAGTGGCCGATCTGTGCCTAGGAGAACTAGAGCGAGAACAGTATGGGTGACTTTCCTGACTCGCGTGGCTTTGCCCGTGGTGTACAGAATGATGACATTCTATGGGACAGCAGGGGGTATAAGATGGCTGAGGGCCATGCCTGTATGGCCAATCATGTATACAGCTGGGCCATGGCTTTCGGCGGGATGCCTGCTGCTGTACTGAGGCCTGTACCTGGGGAAAATAAGAGTAAGCTGGCCCACATTGGTATTGGGCATATGAAACCCCCCTTTTATCCCAGCCCCCTTGAGGATATCCCCTGCCTTCATGCCCAATCAGGGATCCCCTATATTGCACATTATAGCTCCTTCCTGTGTAATTGCTGGGGTGGTCATGGGGAGTGCTACTATGCTGGCAACCCTGTGCCCCTTGACCCCTTATAGTATTGGGGTCTAAGAAATGGCCCCTCTCCTGCCTGTCACAGTGGTGAGGGCTGGGGGACCTTGTGCCTTGGCTATTGGTGGACCCAGTGGGCTATAGCTCCTAGGCTCAGCGCTATCCTGCATTGAGCTATCCCTACACTGGGGGCCATGCCCTCTTTGCCCCCCCTTCCCGACGGTCCCCCATGTCCATAGGCGAAAGGGACCGTTGGGGGGAAGATGTGTGGCTGCTTGTAGCAGAAACCCAGTCCTGGGTCTCTGTTAATAACCAACAAAGAAAAAAAACCTTTTTATGGTGCCAAACCAATATATGATTTAAAATTAAACAGATTAATACAAATAAATATGTAAACCGATACCACCAGAGCTGCTGCAATTAAGAAAGCCAACCAAAAGTAAAATAGAAAAAGGAATTTCTGCGCTAGAATGGTATCAAAAGATATCTGCACTAATAATAAATAAAACACAATTTATTTATCAATTAGATATAAATTCAATCCTTACAAATGAGTAAAATAACAACTAAAAATGCACATCAATGACATGAACTGAACTCAGTTGTATCAAGATTGTAGTTCCTCACAAAGAGAAACTTGTTGCCACTGCGTATGAGTCTTTGTAATATTATGAACTGAAATAGGATATATCAAAGAGATGGTATATAATGTTCAATAGAACAGTTCCCTATCAGCAGATGTTATATGCAATAAAAGATCTTGATGGTCTCAGTATTAGGCAGTAGGCACAATGAATGGGAGCTACTAAAACGAATGACAGACCGGTCTGCTAAAATGGAATGCCAATTGAAAGCTATGGTATAATTATTGACTTTTCTGTATATTTTAAAAAATCTCTAACATATTGATTATATCTTCACCACACATATTACTTAGGAGCTTTGTCATCTTATAGAAGTGGAAAATCATGGAATGACAACTGATTTCTATGGAATGACAGCTGTTTTATGTGTCATTCCAAAGCAAAAAGAATATTCAAAACAGCTACTTTTCACAAAAGAGACCACGAATTTTCACAGATCCCTAAAACCCACACACTCAATCCTTTGCAAATATAATCCCTCATATCTGTACCCCACAACACATGGAAACATTTATGGAATGACGGCTGATTTCTATGGAATGACAGCAGTTTTATATGTCATATCGAACCAAAAAGCTCATTCAAATCGGCTACTTTTCCTAAATTTGAGAGAAATTCTAAGAGATCCCCAAAACCCACACACTCAATCCTTTGCACATGTATTCCCTCATATCTTTACCCCACAACAAATGCTATATATCATAGAATGACAGCTGATTTCTATGGAATGACAGCAGTTTTTAAATGTCATTCCATTCTTTATGCTTTGATATGACGTATAAAACTGTTGTCATTCCATAGAAATAAGCTGTCATTCCATGATATATAGCATATGTTATGGTCTATGGCTGTGGGGTAATGCATGTACAAGGGATTGAGAGTGTGGGTTTTGGGGATCGGTTAGAATTAGGGGTCAAATTTAGGAAAAGTAGCTGATTTGAATGAGATTTTTGGTTGGATATGACATATAAAACTGCTGTCATTCCATAGAAATCAGCTGTCATTCCATTATATATAGCATTTGTTTTGGGGTACACCTGTGGGGGAATGCATGTGCAATGGATTGAGTGTGTGGGTTTTGGGGATCTGTCAGAATTAGGGGTCAAAATGATTTGAATGAGTTTGATGGTTCGATATGACATATAAAACTGCTGTCATTCCATAGAAATCAGCTGTTATTCCATACATTTTTCCATGTGTTGTGGGGTACAGATATGAGGGATTATATTTGCAAATGATTGAGTGTGTGGGTTTTAGGGATCTGTGAAAATTTGTGGTCATTTTTGTGAAAAGTAGCTGATATAAATATTCTTTTTGCTTTGGAATGACACCTAAAACAGGTGTCATTTCATAGAAATCAGTTGTCATTCCATGATTTTCCACTTCTATAAGATGACAAAGTTCCTAAGGAATATGTGTGGTGAAGATATAATCAATATATTAGAGATTTTTTTAAATATACAGAAAAGTCAATAATTTTACCATAGCTTTCAATTGGCATTCGTTTTAGTAGCTCCCCAATGAATCCACAGTTGTATCACCAGACAGCGTAAATATATATTGAAAAGTCGCTTACCGGCTAGCAGGCGCGCATCCACGCCAGCTAGCTCCGGAGATAAAGGCTGTAAGACTGCTCCAAGGATACACCAATACTCCCGTCAAGATAAACTTCTCCACTGGTTTAGAAGAGAGTCCGCTGTAAATGACTCCGGAATTACTCCGTTACTCGCATCAGGGAGATCCTTTCCGATGGAGTCCGGCTGTAATATAATTAGTTTTCCCAATAGGGATGAATGTGAGTCCAAAAATAGTAAGCGTTGAAAAGTAAGTTCCTTGGTGCCAAATGAGGAGACAGCCTGTAAAGGTTAATCAGATGTCTGGTATGTCTTGCTGATTGTGCATAGGAACTCTGTTAAACTGCCGGTTCCTAGCTACTGAGACTGCACCGCGCACATCCCGCCACGCCGAGTGGTAACCTAGGGGTCCAGGCGTCCCGCCCCCCCCTGGTAACCCAGTTGTCCAACACAAAGTCCGGTGCAGAGTCATGGAGGCAGGCAGGGCAGGGTGGTGATCGCTTTGGTCGATGCATATTGTCAAATTAAATGAAAGAATGAGGCTAGAGGGACAGAAAATGAGGTAAAGACAAATGGAGGAAGACAAGGAGACAGAAAAGGTGAGGAGAAGTTAAGACAGGGGAGCAGACAATTCTTGTACTAAACAAGAGGGAAAAGGAACCAGAGAGACTTTAAAGAAAAAGGGGAGAAAGTGAAAGGTGAAAGTAAGATAGAATAGCACAGATAACTAGCACAATTCTAATAATTCCACCACTTATCTTTTCCAGCAGGCACAAGCACTAATGAAAAATTCTAGAAAAAGGAGGCAGATCCCACTGCCCAGGGACTTAAAAAAAAAAACTCAAACCCCCCTTTACCAGCAGGCAACCAATGACAGCAGGAGGGGGTGAGTGACACCATTAAGCCCACCCACACACACACAGGGAGTTTAATCTGCTTCCAGTTAAATTTTATTAACTCTCTGCTATTGCTATTGCTATTCCTATTACCTATAAATTAAATGAGCAACTTCCATTTCGTGTGTATACTGTTTGTGAGCTTGTCTGGGAGCAGCAGCTGAGAGGGGGTGTTGTTCCACAACAGCTATTTTGGTGCCTCTTAGGTAAGTTTGGCTCTCAATTTAAAAACATATAGGTACATATATATATATACATATATATATATATATATATATATATGAAATCCACAAAGAGAGGGGGCGCCTCGTAGTGCGATAAATCTTTTATTAGTGACACTTTAGCAGAGTAAAAACATGCGTACCAGATCTAAACTTGGTAAAAGGCACATCAAAGGTAGTGTAGCTGGGATAGCTGGATACTCGATCTGTTCCTGCGATCGATGTCCCAGAGGTAGTAGGAGAGAAAACCTTGCAGAGAAAGTTTGCAGCACGTGGAGAGGATGTCAGCGTAGCTCCGCCTCGACGCGTTTCGTCATCAGTGATGACTTGCTTCTGGAGGTTAACTGAACTCCTGACAAAGCAGACAGGTCCTGGCCTTTATCTTCTCCCCCGCTGCTCTGCCGACACCGAAGTTAGCAGATGTCCAGGGAGGCTGCAATATACGGACGTCCAGGCAGTAGAATAAAACAAATCTCAGGGCATCGGGTGTGCATCGGCGGGGAGAAGGTACGCGACAGCTGCTTCACAGTCCGGAACCTAAACGTGTTTCGGGCGTCGCCCTTTCTCAATAGTATATAATAATAATATATATATATGAACCAACATCGGGACTCTCATTGTTAGAGTTATATGCAGAAAGGCCTTGACGGTGGCTGGTGGCTTATCATATATTTGCGCAAATATGTGTAACTGATGCTTCTGCGTTTTATTTTACAAATAGAACAGTATAGTCTTTTACTGGAGTATTTTCTTTACTTTGTTTCTGTGGCTAACAGATTACCCCTGCCTTTCATGCACCTGTTTTCTGTTTTCATTCACCTATTAATTGATTGAGCATTTCATAGGTATATGCTCCCTATGTACAGTCAACAAAAAATGTATATCCAACTAGAAGGAAGACACTCACGGAGACTGTATAATGATGTAGTAATTCTCTCTTTTAATTCATCAAAGAAATGTCCAATATTTCAATTGTATATCACAATTTTCATCAGGGCACAAGTATAAACAAGTAAGTTCAACAACAAGAGTCTACCCATATATATAGATAAAATAACAATGCTCACCTACCCCCAGCCTTGTGGCCCCTGCCAGTCTCAATCCCGGAAGTGTCAGCAGTCTCCTACTGCCTCAGATTGTCCTGGCAACACAGGCAGGGAAAGCAACTCCATTAATTTACTTTATGCCGGCTGCCGGGGGAAGCATAAACGTCAATAAAGGTTAAAAATACATGTCTTAAGGAGATCTCAACTAATAGCAATATTAGTGCTGTTTACATTGTTTTAAAGTCCCAGCACAGTGGGAGACCCTTGAGATATATTAGATATGATCAGAAAAGATGAAGATAAAGATCAGAAAAAATAGCTGGGCGATATATGGCTAGTAATGTGAAAAACAAAGATAAGAATAGAATAAAGGAGACAACAAGTGTTTACAGATATAGTGGTAGTCCTGAGGTATGTACATGCACTGCGGATAATAGTGGAAAATTACAACATGCTATTAAGGTAAGTGAACCTGATCATGCATAAAGTAAGCAATAAGGTAATGGAGGGGTCGGCCACATGATATGAGACTATATAGGATCTAAAGTACACATTCTCACTGAATTGTGGGAATAAATACAAAGAACAAAGGACAATACTCTAGATAATGACATTAACATAATTTATATATTTTTTATTTTATTTTTACAACATTTATTTAAATTTATATTTATTTTTATTTAATTAAATGTAATTATATTTATTATTTCATCGTATTATATATTATCTCTTTTCAAATATTCAGCAGTATATGTCCATTTTTGGAATGTTATTAGTATTGCTAACGACATTTGCAGGAACTATATTTTCAAAGGAATTGGTAGTTCATTCCCAACATAGTAAATGGTTACTTTATTGTTCCTATGTAAAGATATATGTATATCAGGTTACAAACGCAAAACGATTTCTCTTTAGTTTTTTTCTGTTTTGTGGTTTTTGTCTTTATAAATAGTGGTTATAAATAAAAGAAAATGAAAATAAAATATATTAAAAACTGGGTGTTTTCTAAAAATGATGGGCCAGATTCACAACTCCGTAATTTTTAACATAAATGCCTAATTTTACGATTCTAGATACCACGCATATGTAGTAACTATTTTATGCTATCTACGTAGCGTTTCATTACATAGATTGCGTACATACAGTCTTTAAAGACTGCATGTACGCAATCTAGAGAACGAAACTCTGTAGTAGCTAGAATCGTAAAATTTGGCACGTATGTTAAAAATTACAGGGTTGTGAATCTGGCCCGATGTGATTTATATGCATTATTGTTTTAAAGCTGGTTGTTAGTACTTTGGTCTATACTTCTTTAAGTTTCAGGTGTAAAATAAATAATGAGGATAGCTATTAGACGGCACCACTATATAAATGCTGGTAAAACAACATAACTACATCCTCTGATGAAATCAACGTGGTTGATGAAACACATCAGGAAGTGAACCAGACAATCAATTTAGTATTCCAACAGTATCTATTTGTGGACTGAATCTATTTACAAGGCACCTTATTTGTATCAATCTCTACCAACTATTCTCCTTCGGGGGAGTAAGAAATTACTATTTGCACACAGAGCAGCCATTTGCACAACACCACGTGCACGCCGGTAATCATCTCCATGGATTGGTACTCAACTGTACCAAAACTGATTGCCCGTAGGGGAACTTAACTGTGCGGTGGTCACACATGCTAAAAGATCTCCAGGACACCAGCACCGTAGTGCCTCACTTTCAATGGAGATCCACTGGCCAAGCGTTTACAGGGAGAGCAGCTTGCAATGGTCATCATTATTGGAATTTATTAACCATCTTCAGTCCCGGTGTGGTGAGAACTTGTGTGTTTATGTATATATGTTACCTCATTCTTTTTAAGCTTGGTTCTGTGACATTTGCAACTATTATGCTATTTATCTAGCACACATTCCACAAGTAAATAGACATTTTGGGCCTGATTTACACTTAATAAGCTTCTGCTTCTTAAGTATGTATCTGGCCGAAATGACCTACTGCGCATGCGTAGTAGGTCATTTACGCTATCTACGTACCAAATCGGTACGTACATAGTGTAGTTGCGGTCTTTAAAGACCGCACGCAGGGATTTATGTCCATAGAGGCGGCGTTATTTAGGAAGTGAGAGAGGGGTGGTATTTAAATTAGCTGGAGAGGGCGGGAGGGAGGCGGGGAGGTGCAATGTCTGCACGGTAAGTGCCATAAGGTACCTAAAAACGGGGGGTGGGTTGGGGGCTGGATGAGTGAGTAAGGTGTGGATCTGTATGTAATGTATATGTAATAAATGTACTTTTAAAATCATCCAGTAGAATATTTTTAAATATAACTTGATTTATTGATTATCTGGGATATTTATAGTGTGTCAGCGCCAATATCAATTTTAATTTCTTTAAGTATTAATTTATTATAATACATACACTAAAAATACACAAAACAGCTGTGGACATAAGACATTAACCACAAAGATTATTAACAATAACAAAGAATTAGAAAAAAAAGTACCAAACAGAGTAAAATCTAAATTTTTATTATGTATACATTAAACTAACATATAAATTACTTTAAAAATACAAATCACAATTCATTTTGATAATAAAACCTTTGTAAAAAATATGAAAGCAATAAACTTTTACAGAACATAGATTTTTAACATAGATTTATATAAAATCAAAAAATAAATTTTTACAAATATAATTACATGTGATATCAAAACATTAACATACATGACAAAAAAATGAGTGCGATTTTATTTGTAATGCTATTTTTTTACTTTGCAGGAGCAGAAGAATACTTGTTGCAGCATCCACTGTACCATGTATTAATGGATGTTACCAACAGTATTTGAGTGTTGGTTGGGGTTGTTAAAAACATCATGGCCCTAATTTAGCAAGGCTATCCTCATCCTTAAATTTTGCTGAATAAAATTTAAATAGTGTTTACGTTTAACATTGTCATTGTCAAAATAATGAGTGACGTCCAAGTAAGATGTGGCCGGTCCGACGACGCGTTTCAAGCTGTACTCAGCTCTTCTTCAAAAGTCATAGACCGGCTTGTAAAGTGTCTCTGTTTATATAGCGTGCTCTGATGACGTGGGCCAGTGCTCCGGTGATGTAAGCCAATGGAGTTCCATGCAATTTGAACCGCCTCATTACTTTTAAAACCTCATTTCTAATTTCTAATACTGGCACTCCAAGTATATACAAGGTTACAAAGTATGCTGATACAGTGTTGCAGAATTGCCTGTGCACACTGTATCGTACATAGTGCAGATTAAGACATGATATTTGACATTAATAAAAACGAATGATAAAAAACGAATTATAAACAACGGATGATAAAAAACCTGATGTAAAACACAAAGTGTATGTGTGTTTATTAGTCCGATAATACCCTATTGCAAAACACATCTGTGAATATTCCTGTATATAATTTCCAAAAATACAAGATACAATCCGATGGTTTTGTAATATAAAGTGAAAGGAAATCTCTTGTATAAACGGATCCTAACCTATCTAATAAGTGACTAACACCTTACATAAGTACAACAGAAAGGTACCCGTAATATAATACAAACTGTACCTTGAAACATCAAGTGATTTCTTATATTTCCATTAAGTGAAAAAAATACATATTAGATACATATGTCTTATATTAAATACAATGATTATTTCTACATATTAAATACAATGATTGTTTCTACATATTAAATACAATAATTGTTTCTACATATTAAAACCAGGGCATAAAAGCCTATAAATTGTTATGAATGCCTATAAAGTGCTAAGAGTCCCGTATATAGTAAGAATATCTATATGTGATGTGATAACCAGCTGGCTAAGCTTATGATTTGAACCGATGACCTACTACATCAAAGGTAGGCGCTCTGCTGTGATGCCATACATATCTTATGTGAATCCTACATGGACATAGTGGACACCTAAATACCATAGGCAATAAATAGTGAACCCACTTATGTGAAATATAACCTATTTCCAGTGATATACATACAATACATATACAAATATGGTGAAACAACTAACAAAAATAAGTAAATAAATAAATACACATCTAGATACAATAAATGCCCATCTAGATATAGAGGGGGGGGGATAAAACTCTCTGATCCATACAATCTTTCAGAAGAGGTGCAAGAACAGTTGGATGGTATTAATTAAATAAACAAATAAATAATTAAAAATATAGAGTGGGTGAATAGAATAATCCGTTCTCGTAGGTTCCCAATCTCCCAAAAAAAGTCCAAACCGGTAGGAAATGTGACCTAAGAGGTAAAGGGATCTTACCTATAAGAATAGGGATTCTACCTACGAAGAATATCGGACGTACCCATTCTACAGATCTTAAATTAAATTAAATTCTTTCCATGTCAACAAATATTTCATTAGTTCTATTATCTATAAAGTCAGGGGGGAGATGCGTCTCATATAGCTGTAAGACTATTTCTAATAATTCTAATAAGTCCCTGTAGTGAACCTAGAATGTCGGAGGGTGATCTAACTATCTACCAATACAGTACCCGATATTCTTGAGGAGTTCCCTTCTCAATACTGGTCGGGCCCACATAGTTTAGCCTCCGAGTTCGGCCGGGTTCGGGCGCTTACTAGGTGGTATGACTGTATCAATTATTTCACATCCATATCAGACCAAGTTCACTTACCTCAGGGATATATTTTCGGGAGGACTAAGACTTTTATAGGAACCATTTCAATTCAAAGTCTTGATTGAGTCCTCCCGGTTCCATGGTGTTAAAATCAAAAATATGACGCATCTCCGCCTTGGCTAAGGCAGACAGGTGATCTCGGGTTCTCCAGCTTGCCTGTACCTGCCGGATACCAAGAAAATGGGTTAAAAACACAGGATCACTATTGTGGACCTCTTTGAAATGGGCTGATAATGAATGGGTAGTGACACCTTTCCTAATATTTCTTAAATGCTCAGCCCATCTTATTTTGAGGGGCCTAGAGGTACGGCCTATATATTGTTTTTTACAACTGCATTGGAGTAAATAAACACACGATTTAGAATCGCAGGTAATAAATTGGCTAATCTTAAAATCTCTCCCATTACTACATGAACTCACATTTTCAATCTTTTTAGTTGTTTGTAAACCTGGACAGTTCCGACACATTAAACATTGTCCGCATCTATAGAATCCCTTACTTTTTATTCTTCCAGATGTAGTTTCGTTCCTAAATGCAGATTTAACTAGCTTATTTCTTAGTGTAGGGGCCCTTCTATAGATAAATTGTGGAGAAACACCAACATACTCTGATAGTTCAGGGTCTTTTCTCAGGATGCCCCAATGTTTCCTAATAATTCCCTCTATCTTTTTATGTTGTGAATTATATTGTGAGATGAATGGGATAATTTGTGTTCTTTCTCCTGTTTGCTCACTTTTTTGTCGTTCCAACAAAGAATTCCTATCGATTTGACTCACTTCTCTAATAGTTTCATCTAGGTGGTCTTCTGTATAGCCCCTCTGTAGGAACTGTTTTTTCTTTTTGTCCATATGTGTCATCATAGTATTTTCATTCGAGCAGTTTCTCTTGATTCGAAGAAACTGTCCTTTTGGGATCTTCTCTAGCCATTTTCTATGGTGATTACTACTGATGGGTATGTAAGAGTTTGTGTCAGTCTGTTTATTAAAATTTTGAGTTAAAATCATGTTATCGACAATATATATTTCCAAATCTAAAAAATTAACTTTTATAGGACTTATCTCAAAACTTAAAAGGATATTGAGGTCATTAGTGTTTAAATGGGTACAAAATAGATTTAATTCTTCATCTGTATAGGGCCTGATCCAGAGCTACGATGTAGCGCTGAGCGTGCTAACGCTCAGCGTTACATCGCTGACTCCCCCTTGCACTCCCCCTGTGCGGGCGTATGGCCCCTTCCTTACGCCGGCTGAAGTTAGGGTAGCCTTCAGCCGGCGTAAGGAAGGGGCCATACGCCCGCACAGGGGGAGTGCCAGGGGGAGTCAGCGATGTAACGCTGAGCGTTAGTACGCTCAGCGCTACATCGTAGCGCTGGATCAGGCCCATGGTAACCCATCATGAAGCACAGATGTGTCTAGTAGATATAGGAAGTTAAGAGAAGGATCCCGTAATTCTACATGCGGTGTATTAGTACGCCCGAGGGGTTTCATATGTACCGAGAGTAATATGGAACAAACGTGCGTGAAACATAACACTAAAAAACAGCAAGGATGCATTATAAAATTCTTGAAAGTTCACAGTGATAGTAAGGATGCTCAAATTATCTAATTTTTTTAATTTTTCCTCTTGAAATAACTCCATGCCCATAACAAAGGGCATCAGAATCATAAGTATACAGTGTAAAGAGTAACATAACAGTAAAGTCTTAACAAAGAACATAAACGTTTAGCGTATGTAGCGGCTAGGTCGGGTGACCCAAAAGGATGTAGGATAATGAAAATTAATTAGAGGCAGGGCATTTGTGGCCATATCCAAAGTCGAGACAAAATCTCTGGCCTCTTTTGGGTCCTGAAATGTGTATGTTTTACCATTATGTGTGATGTGAAGCTTAGCAGGAAAGGCCAGAGTGAATCTGAAATGGTGTTCATATAGTCTTACAGACAAGAGCAAATTTGTGACGTCTTTGCGTTACCCGAGCAGAAAAATCTTGGAAAATCAAGACTTTGAGATCGCCACCCTTGAAATGGGGATTAGCCCAATATGTGTGCAATATTAATTCCTTGTCTCTGTAATTAAGGAAACGCGCTATAACAGGCCTAGGCCTCTCCCTGTTAGCCGCCCTTTCAGGACCTATTCTATGCGCTCGTTCAATAATTGCCTCTCTCAATGCATCGGTCAGTTTAAGTGCAGGGAATAGATCATGTTGCAGAAAGGAGATAAAATCAGGGGTCTTGACCTCTTCCGGGATTCCTATAAACCGTAAATTATTACGGCGACTGTGATTCTCTAGATCGTCAAGTTTATCCTCTAGAGCTGCTATTTTCTCAGATTGTTTTAGAGTGTTATTTTGAAGTGGAATCTGCAGGTCATCAATATCACTGACTCTCTGCTCCAGAGTAGTGATACGTTTAGTATTAGTTTCCAAGGTGGTGACTACGTTGGCTATACTGGTTTGCAGTGCATCGAAGCGCGATTCTATAATCGGGAGAAGTTTCTGCTCAAGCAACGGGAAGAGATGTAGTGACAGTTCTTTAGCTGTGTCAGCCGTGGTACTGGAGGGGCCTCCTGGCTGATCCTGAGTCAGCGTGGGGTGTTGTGGAGGTATGACATAGCTGGGTCACACCATATGCCAGAGGTCCTAAGCAATCATGAGAAACCTCAGGCTCACGGAGCGAAGAATGTAAATGATAAGATAAGTACACAAGTTTAACGCCACTAAGTATACATATATTCTAACAATTGCCAAGGTATAGACACCCTGTTTCGAGGTGTGAACGCTCACAGAGCCCAAACTATTACTAGGTATCAATAACGGTCTAAGTGTGAGCTTTTATCAGAGCTAATATTATACTAGCAAAGAAGGTATAATATCTTGTTCCATGCAAATCTCAAAGGTTAAAAACAAACAGAGATAAAACCTGTAAACATCATATCAGCTAGATAACCTTTATATTTATATATTTGAAAGTGTTGTAAATACAAAAGTATTTGCAACTTACATTAAAAATAACTCATACAAATAAAAAGGAATTATAAGAGATTGGCTGATGGAAAAAGATACCTATGCAAACGCCCCCTTGGAGGGAGTTTTTCTCCCGGGTATAAGTTTGAGAGCGTTCTTCCACTCAGATTCCCACAAGACCACCCCAATTATAAAAGATAACCCCATTTTATGGTCCACAAAAAAAAGCCTGGAATATAATACACAAAAACCATTCATCTGCTATTGTTGAATAACAAAGATTTCCAACAAGGAGGGTGGCATTACACCCTATTAGATACAGCTAGAAGATGTCCATTAAGTTGCAGCGAGGCAGAAGAGAAATATGAAACAGTGAGGCCCTTTCCACTAGCATTTGTTCAAGCTCAACACTATATCCAAGGGGTCATAAAAGATTTTAAAGATTAAGACTGGCATCATTCACTTGATCAGATATTGACACAGCCACCGCCAAAACACAAAGTCCTTTCTAAATACTACAATTTATTAAGGAATATGTTTGATCATGAGTCTTCATCTGCGGGGTAATCAAGTTGGCAAGAGGTGTTCCCACCACTTACTTTGGAAAAACTTTTAACAGCTTTAAATACTTCTTGTAAACTCCTCCTGGCTAGTACCTATGTCGAATTATTTTACAATACTTTACATCATGCCTATGGGCGTCTCTCCTACCCACTGTTGCTTGCGCTGTGGTGCGAGTGAGGCTGATTTATACCACTGTCTGTGGGATTGCCCTATTATTAAATGTTTCAGGACCTTAGTTCACAAATATGTGGTGAAACATTTAAACAGCTAAGTCCCATTCAATGCTACCTGGGCCATTTTGGGAATTATTCCTGAGTGAATGTCTATTGGAAAGAGGGGATATTTTTTTTTTAAGTCAGACAGCCCTTCCTCTAACTCTATTTAAGGATAAATTGTACTTTGTTTTTAAAATTGATTGGCTAGAGGCAGCTTTAGAGAAGGAAAATAAAACCGATACTTTTTTTGCTACTTGGGAGTTTTATTGGAACATTAGAAGCTCATATTATACAACAATTATATGATACATTACATGAGACATCATGGTATCTTTTGAGAGAGATCGATAAAGACCCCCCAATTAACTTACAGAATGATCTCTCCCATCTTTCCGGAATGCTGATAATTGAACATGGAGTTGTTGGGAGAGGTATGTTGTTGTTTATTAATGCGATCAATTGAACAACCCAGGTAGTAATTGCAGGTAGTGGAGACACTGTTACAGAGGCTGGAAATTATGACAGGACTGGAGCTGTGCTGGAACCAGAGATACAGGAACACTGGAGCAGCACTTGAAGAGAACCAGGAACCAGACGGTGTAACACAAACAGGAACCAGAGAGCCAGAGTACATGAGCGAACTCAAGGACAAAGATCAGCAGGCTAAGATTGCTGTTGCTCTGACAGACCTGTGGAGTTAGTGAGGGATTTAAATAGGCCAGGTGGAGAGGGAATCAAGCAAGGCAATCAGCAGCACCTGAGAGATAATGCTGCATCAGGGAGTGAACCAGGAAGTGCAAAGGCAAATGTGCAGTAAAAAGAGAACTGAAGGAATCGTGACAATAGGCCAAACCAACAAGTTGAGCCAATGAATCCTCATTAAGGGCCGTATGGAGACTCGCAGACGTATAACATATATATATATATATATATATATATTAATGTGCTAAGAAGTTATAATGATATGAAGAGTACCTAGAAAACATGTCCCTTATTGGGGGTAATGGGCTTTCTATTAACCCTTAATAACCAGCATAAACCTCAAAAATATATATATACACAAAGGAAAATAAATCAAACTATTAAAAAGTGCTAATAACCTGCAGCTCAAAACTAAACACTAAAAAGAGGCCCAACTCTAAAAATTACTAATATGAGATAAAAGTGTAAGTAATGGCGCTGGTGGACTAGGAAAGATGTATTAAAAACAATTGATGAGGGAGGGATAAATATGAACTAACAATCCTATGGCAAATAAGTGATATAATGCATAGAATGATAAAACAAATAAATAAATCAATTGAGATGTCACTGTGTAAAAAGCCCAATTCAAGTGGGTCACACAGTGGAGACAATAGTGCTTGCAAAAAAATGCCCCTCAGATTGATGAACCATACAAAATAAATAATAATATAATATATACAAAATGAGTCCCACAAAAGTCAGGTTATAGGGAAAATCCAAAGATGCAGTTCAAATGGGTCCCGCAGCGGGGATAGACCAAGGGGTTAAAAAGCTAAGGGAGACCGCAGCTAAACTAAATATAATAGAGAGGTCCTTCCGTAAGATCCTTAAACGGAAACAAAGGTAAAAGAAAAATCTTTAATTACAGGTTCCAATAGCTCATATAGATACAGTTTAAAATCAATAAGTAAATAAAAGTCCACTTCCCTCTAACGATTCCACGCGGCTGCTGGTAAGGGTCCGGAGGCGGCGTCTGATTCTTGGCAGGCGCCAGTGATGTCCACGATACCGATAAACAACAGGAGCAGGAGGAGACAGGTGAAGTGTTGATGCCTGGATCAACTACGCGTTTCGGGCGGGGAGCCCTTTCTCAAGTGTAAGATCTTACAGTGGACAGTGGACTTTATTTATTTACTTATTGATTTTAAACTGTATCTGTATGAGCTATTGGAACCTGTAATTAAAGATTTTTCTTTTACCTTTGTTTCCGTTTAAGGATCTTACGGAAGGACCTCTCTATTAGATTTAGTTTAGCTGCAGTCTCCCTTAGCTTTTTAACCCCTTGGTCTATCCCCACTGCGGGACCCATTTGAACTGCATCTTTGGATTTTCCCTATAACCTGACTTTTGTGGGACTCATCTTGTATATATTATATTATTATTTATTTTGTATGGTTCATCAATCTGAGGGGCATTTTTTTGCAAGCACAATTGTCTCCGCTGTGTGACCCCCTTGAATTGGGCTTTTTACACAGTGACATCTCAATTGATTTATTTATTTATTTATTTGTTTTATCATTCTATGCATTATATCACTTATTTTCCATAGGATTGTTAGTTCATATTTATCCCTCCCTCATCAATTGTTTTGAATACTTCTTTCCTAGTCCACCAGCGCCATTACTTACACTTTTATCTCATATATATATACACACTTACATCTCACACTGTGCCTTATTTTATTACATGGCATTCAAATATCTCGCCCCCCAGTGAATAAATTATGTGACATCACAGAGGACAGGACATTCAACATGGAGCCTGCTACAGCTTTTCAAAAGATTATAAACATTTATTAGAGTAGCTAGTCAAAGGCCTGTCAAAATGACAGGAAATAATATCCCTTATCATGTCTCTCCAGCCAGCCCCCTAGTATCCTCCATCATATGTCTCCAGCCCACCATTATTCCCATAATGTCTTTCCAGTCCCCCAATAGCCCTCATCATGTGCCTCCAGCCCCCTAGTAGCCCAAATCATGTGCCTCTAGCCCCCCAGAAGCTCCATCATATGCCTCCAGTCCCCCAGTAGCCTCCATCATGTGCCTCCAGCCCCCCAGTAGCCCCCATTCATGTATCTGCAGCCTCTCCAGTATCCACTTATTTCCTTAAGGCAAGGTCTTCCAGTGCTTTTTCTCCTGTTGGAGGCATTGCA